>JAHRHZ010000048.1:11079862-11107355 GCA_024137785.1 Ginglymostoma cirratum | reverse complement strand
GAAACGTCAAGTTTTCCTGCTCCTATGATGCTGCTTGACCTGCTGTGTTCATCCAGCCCCATGCTTGTTATCTCGGATTCTCCAGCATCTGCAGTACCTTGCATCTCTCTCTAGGCCTTCTTTGCAAAAGCACATTCCAAAAGCAGATGTTTGATAGTTTCTTCCCCTCTGCTGCCACTTCAAGGGCAGTGTGCAGTGGCACAAAAAGACTGGGCATGCATGAAGGATCTCACAAGTAGTGCCCTTTTCACCAC
This sequence comes from Ginglymostoma cirratum, assembly GCA_024137785.1. NCBI lineage: Eukaryota > Metazoa > Chordata > Chondrichthyes > Orectolobiformes > Ginglymostomatidae > Ginglymostoma > Ginglymostoma cirratum. The sequence continues at coordinate 11,107,101 of JAHRHZ010000048.1, read as the reverse complement.
CAGATAAGCTACATCTTACTACTTGTTGGAAAGTGCTGGCAATGAGGCATTCTGCAAAATGATTTTGATAGTCTCCTCAGATTACCACACAACAGGGTCCACCCTCTCCTTTTCCAGCAGAGTCTCGAGGACACTATGTGCTGACCACTTCCTGTTGCTCTTGTGGTTGAAAGAGTTTTTGTTAACAATTTTTCCATGAAGGACAGGTTGTATCGAATGGTCCAACTACTTAGAGCATTCTGCAGCACCGAGGCTAGACCCATCCATTGCAATGCTGGGTACAGATAGAACTTCAGTACATAGTGACGCTTGGTGTTTTTGTACCAAGGGTCTACTTACAGTTTGATGCAGCTGTACAACACTGCATGGTCTTCTGCCATAAGTCTTGCTTCGAGTCTTTGCTGAGGGGATGACTTCCAGCTGCGTGTTTTTATCAAGCCCTCACCCCAGACTTTTTCAAATATTCTGTGGCCCTTAGCCAATGGGATCATGAGCAGGATCCAATGCATCCAATGGGATTATGGCAAAACCCTTCACTGTTGTCATATCATGAAGGTGTGAAGTGCACATCTTTAGGCACTGGCTGGGAGTTAAGGTGCCAGAAAGTCTGAAGGATACTGCTCCATTACACAACCCTCAGACTCATTGTAACTAGTTACCTCTGAACTTTTGTGATCTTTTGATCTTAATTTCCACAGTTCTCTGCAGCCGATAGCTGCTGTTTAAGTTAGTTTGGCCAATTTCTGGTCAGGCCCAATTTCTCCAGCTGTGGGTCAATTTAGAATGTCCAGTTTTGGGCCCTTGGTGATTTGACCACACATTCAATGGCCAACCTCATGCAATTTTTCTCAATAAGGTTCCACGGACCAATTTAGAATTGTATTGAACAAATCCCATAAAGTCAGCCAAATAATGTTTTTTGGCAAAGGCAGTTATTTATGGCTTTGCCATTACAATCTTCCCTATCTCCAAGCAAATGAAAAAAATAACCTGAAGTTTCAGATCAAAGTTTGGATATGGAAATGCCATGGGAGGAAAAAGGAAAAAAAAGCAATTGACTAATTAACTTTCTAAATGTTTCTAAGCCAATGTTTTTCAATTTGTTGTTGAGTCTCCTTTCCTGTGAGTAATGTGTCAAATCACTAATCTAACTTCTCAATATAATAACGTTATACATATTGATATGCATGGAAATGACATTTATTCTAATCTCAGTCTGCTGGCTAGTTTTTGTTTGTCAAGCTGGGGACGTTTAGTCGAGATTTACACCGGCATAAAGTCTACAGTCTAAATAGGGCAACTGTTTTAGAAGCTCATTTCTGACAAGTTATCGATTGCAGTTAAAATATTTATAAAATATAAAGTTCAGCCGCAAATAAAGTGATGTAATGTGAAAAGAATATTATGAATGTGAGCGGTAAAGCTGATGAATGTACAATCAGGACAAAGAGCGTTCACTTAACGTGTTTATTGTTAAACAAGTTAATAAGACAATGACTATAGATTGAATATGGTCTTGGGTTTCAGAGTGATCGATTCAGATGTCTCGCTGTTGGCCGCTTGCAACAAATTAAAGTGTTCAGATGTCACTGAATTTCGTATGTTCACAATGTATGACTGTTACACTGACTAATGTAAGCTAAATATAAGGCAGCCATTTAAAGTTAACAAAAGGCGACTTTCATTTAAATAGAAATTGTTCGTAAAGCTCTGGCAGCATCTACGGAGAGAAATCAGAGTTAAAGTTTTGGGTCAAGTGACCCTTTCCTCAGACCCTTTTCTCTCCACTGATGCTGCCAAACCCACTGAACTTTTCCAGCAATTTCTATTTTTGTCTCTAATTTACAGCATCCGCAGTTCTTTCGGTTTTTACTCTCATTTAAATAATGCTTTCACAACCATTGGACATCTCCAAGAGCTTTACAGCTAATGTAGTGTAGTCACTGTTTTAATGTAGGAAGTGCGACAGCTAATTTGCACTCTGCAAGCTTCTATGAGCATCAATTTAAGAATGAACAGAATCTGCTTCTGTGATGTTGAATGAGGATAACTATTTGCCAGCATATCTTGGAGATAGTTCGATAATCTTTTGTATGGTTTTTCTGTTAGAAATTGTTCTGGAATAGATACAGCGATTACACTTAAAAATGGGTAACAAACAAGCCTGACCCTTATGACCAGCTGCAAGAACAAAGTCCTTTTTTCCCAAAAGCAATGGTGTGTTAGGTCAGTAACCAACCTGTGTTGCATCCTTTCACACTCTGAGAGATTCAGACAGCCAAACTCTTGTTATGCAAATATAACTTAAAATGTCAATCTGAAGCACATACAGAATACTTAGTAACTTGTTTTCCCCTCATATTTAACATGAAAATGTGTATATTTTTACTTGCACTGAAAATTATAGGAACACTTCATTAAAAGGTAAAACTTGTTTTAGCGAGTTAGCAGTTACAAAGTCAAAAGTAATTTCTGCCACTGTTTGTCAGGTCAGTTCTAATCCTGAATAATATTACTTAGAAGCAACCACGTTGTCCAGTCATGCAATGATTTAACTTTCCTGACAAATCATATCATATCAATTTACTATTCAACGTCAAGAAAAATCCATTAGTAGTGCACAAGTACTTCCCTGAACTGTTTTAACAGAAATCATAATAGCTACAGAAATATTTACAGTCAGTCACTTCAGACACACAGTAAAACCCATTTCTCGCACTAACCAAAGAACCAAATTTGCAGCAAACGACATTTAAATATTTAACCGCACAGTTCACATCACCAAACTGAAAACATAATTCTTGATCTGTTTCAGATTTGGTGCAATAGTAATTTTAAATTGACTTGCTGACTTTATGCAATCAACAGCCTTGGAAAGTTGTGTTCATTTGAAAGTTTTCAAGATGTTTTAGAAACATGCAGAGCTCATGATAGTTGGTGATGTGTAGCATTTGTCAATCGTTAAATGCAAGGGTCTTTGTACAAGTAAATTTCAATAATAAATTACTGATTCAGCTTCAATCTAAAATCTGAAGACTACCTGCCTATAAATAAAACAATTGAAGCCAGTCCCTAAGCTATTACAGACAAGTTTCTCTTTACATTGTTTCTTGGCTATTTACTGTCTAATGGGCCAATGCATTCAATGCTAAGTCTGTCATGAACTTCTGTTTTCAGTGCTGATTTTTTAAAAAAACATTTTAGTCTGCAAACATTTGAGAAGCGTGTGCAGTGTGAATAAAAACAATTCTCACTTCCAATTAGAAGGCCGTGCACACATATCTCAGTGATGCCTGTAACTCCATTTCACTTGAATTTACCATCTGGATTTCAGGAAGTTGCAAATAAACCCAATGGATACTGCATCACCCTTGAACTGTCTGTGCTATCAGGAGCAGTCTTGCCAACCTGCGAACATTGTAGAGAGGTCTGTAGATCAGCAGACTACATCTGCCACCAAAACAGTCCCAGCATGCTGGCTGTAGACAAAGTGTGGTGGAGAAGCTTTATAAACAACAAAAAATGAATTAGAAAACATGAACATGAAAAACATTGTCTTTCTAATTACACTGGATCTGCATTGGTCAACTTGGAGGTATGTATATTTTCGAACATATTGTCACATTTTAATTACCATATGGCATTCTATTCTTGGTGGCAAACTTCAGCAAATGCCTGTTAGTCTTGTTGGGGATACAGTGCAGATTCATCAGAATTATAGCAGCAATAAGTGTTTAAATTATGGGTGCGGAACAAGAGTTTGATCTAATATAGAGAAATCAGCAATTGAAAGTTAGAACTTTATTCTAGAAAAGGAGCAGCTGGCCAGTCGGCAGCTGAAAAAATGTTTAAAATGGAAGTCAGTCAGCGCAGGCTTATGGAAGTTAAAACAGCCTGAAGTTGCAGAACAGAACAGTATAGTGTGGGCCACAGATTGTCAGAACTGAGCAGTAAAGGAGTAGATTGTAGTAAGAATCTGGCCGAAAGCAGATGACATTGGTCTGAAGCTGCAAGTTAAATTCCCAAAGGCAAGGGTAGAAACCATAACTGTGTGGTTCTATTTGAGGCTGGAAATCTAAAGAAAGTGAGAACAGAAGTACTTGCCATTAAATGAGCATTGCTCCCATCACAATGACACTATAACAAGCTGCATAGAAAATCTTAAAAATGGGGCTGCAAATTAATATTTTAAAATTTTATCGTCAAGTGCAAAATTAAGAGCAGTAATGTTAGGGCAGAAGCCAATTTCATCTGGAAAAATGATTTAATGCCAAGAAAACAAAGTTATTAGAATTCATGAATTATGAAAAGCATGGAAAGAGAGCAAGTACCATTTTGTCAGAATAAAAATAGGGCGAATCGCCGCCAGAGAAAAGCAAAGGGCACAAAGCCTTCCATATTGTTCAAAATGGTAGGAAACTTACCAAGAAGAAGCAGAAAGGGTGGGAATCCTCCATGTTGATTCTTAAAACCAGGACGAGTGTTAATCAGAATATACACTTGTTAATTCTAATAAATATATTGAAATGTAAATAAAAGAACCATTAATTATTTATTAGAAGGACATAGAAACAATACAGACTTTTAAAGCTCTAAACAACATTTAGAAATAGCAATGCTTTGCCAGCGAAAAGATTTCAGAGTTGGAACCAGTAGAACAACCAGTAAATCCAACTTAAAACATTATTTGATATAGTTGAAAACACAATTGCAATTACATATTATATATACTATATGTAAATATTTTCACAGTAATAAGATTAATCAACGCATTAAGGACAAGACCTAGTACTTGCTAGCAGTTTCAACATCGGTGATGGTCCTAATAGAACACAACATCAGAAATCAGGGAAAAAAATTCCTAGGATACAGAATAGCTTCAAAATTGAATACCAAGTCAGAAGCAGAGCAACTTAACACATTACTATATTCAATTGGTCCTATAGCTGACGATGTTACAAAATACCAAAAAAAAGAGGTAATTTGGTGATGTCCTAAAAGCTATCAACAGTTACCTTGATGATGAAAGGTATGCAATTTATGTATATTCACTCTTCTTTAGAGTTTGGATTTTAAACTTGTGGCATGTGATCTGGTCTATTTGTATGAATGGTTTAATAATGAACTAAATCAGTATTTTCATTTATCATTGTTTTAAACAAATATACGTCAGACAATGGATGACTGGAGTATTAAGTAAGTTTGCTCATGTTACGTGGTTTAAAATAGGGAAAAATACTTTAACAGAAGCTAGGCTGAACTAGATCTTTACAATTTAGTTAAAAGTTTTGAATCCAGTTTGGAAGAAATCTGACTGAATTTACATGAAAGACTAGTTTATCTGAGGAAAAGAGCTTTTTTCAGAGCAGTTGAGGGAACATAAACAAAGTTGCTGGAAAAGCTCAGCAGGTCTGGCAGCATCTGTGAAGGAAAAAAGAGAATTAACGTTTTGGGTCCGGTGACCGTTCTGAGGAAAGAGACAGATATGTTTGTCAAAATTTTTGATTATTTTTAATCAGACATTTTACAGCCCACTGTAATACTTAACTTTGAGAAAAGCTGTCCAAATTGTAGCAGAGACAATGACCGGGGGGAAAAAAAAACACAAACAAATGCTGTGAGTTGAAGAACAATTTTGTAGAGAAGAAAACTTATTAACTTTATAAGGTACAGACATTGTAAACGGACAAATCATAAACGAACACTCACATTTTGCAAAGTATTACATACTAGCTGGGAGTGTCAGCACTGTGGAATTAAAAAAGTCCTTTTACAGGCAAGAACAGTGTCCTGTCCAGCTGTGATAAACGTGTGTGACATCTATGCAGCAGAATGAGTTACTTCCAAAGGGAAAATAGAAGTTTGAAACAGTTTCAGAATGACAGAAGTGCTGGTCAGTTCATGCACAAAGGAACATAGTAAATCACACACCTCTATTGGAGGAAATGCCTGTACTTTGAAGATTTATCTCCATTGAAGGAGTTACCTATGAAATTCTGAGGGGAAACAGGAGACTTAGCACAAGTGATATGCTGAGTTCATATCAATGAACACGTTACTCAATTTAAACTTGATGGTAGGGCAATTGTCGCTGTCGTACCCAACTTTGGTTAAAATGTCGTACTTTGGTTAAAATGCATGCAGTCACAACTCACAGAGCTGGAGTTGCATGATGCAGGTGAAACAATGCCATCGATTAATGGAATCTCACAACATAAGGAGTAACAAATGTTTGAGAACATGTATGTGATCCAGCGCCAATAAAGCTCATTCTTCACTAAGGATGTGTGCAGCTTATTTACTTCATTAAAAAACATACACAATAACAAAAATAGGCCACTCGGCACTTTGATCCTGCTCCAGTATTTAGTAAGAGCATGGCTGGTCTGATTTTAACCTCACTTTGACACTCCTGAATACCCCTGATAATCTTTCGTTCCCTAGCTAATCAAACATTTTTCCGCATCTGTTGTAAAAATATTGAACAATTCTGCATCTACTGCCTTTTAGGGAAGGAAGGGAATTCAGCCCTCAGAGACAAAAAAAAATGTTTTCTTGTCTCTGTCTTAAATGAGTGAAACATAGAATCTCTACAGTGTGGAAAAATGTCATTTGGTCTATCGGTCCAAATCGATCCCTCTGAAGAGCATCCCATGCAGACCAACACCAAACCCACTAGCCCCCCACCCTATCTCTGCAACCTTACATTTCCCATGACTAATCCACCTAGCCTAAACATCCCAGGACACTGTGGGGCAATTTAGCTTGTCAATACACAAAACCTGCATATCTTTGGACTGTGAGAGGAAACTCATACAGACATGCGGAGAACGTGCAAACTCCACACAGACAGTTGCCTAAGGCTGGAACTGAACCTAGGTCCCTGGCACTGTAAGGCAGCAGTGCTAACCATCAGCCAAAGGCAAAAAAGATTAAAGAGCTCAATAAATTACTTTTAAACTGTGATTTCTTGTTCTGGATTCTCCCACAAGAGTAAACATCTTTTAAACGTCTAGCCTGTGAAGTCCCGTCAGGATCTCTACGTTTCAACTAAGTCATCTCTGACTCCTCTAAACTCCAGAGGATACAGGCCCAGCCTACATACCCTCTTATGAAAGAAAACTATTATTGACCAAGCCAGGAAAACTCAACCGTAGGAAGACATAATAGGCCTCCCAAGATTAATAGCTAAACCTAAAAAGAAGACTGGATGTGCAGAAATTCACTCTACTGGTAACAAAAACAGTAAGACCTGGAGCAACTCAACAAGTCTTGATGATGTCAGAAATCTGTTTCATCAAAAGAAATTTCGACCAGCAGGAACCACCTACTGGTCTGATATAAATCTCTGGATTCTATCAGCAGAGAAGAAGCCACTGATTTCATTGGACTGTAGGAAATGTTTTCCATCCATTGAACAATCCTCCAGAGGTTAATTATCAGCAAAGCTTCAGGCAACAGCAAAATACTGCTGCTGCATTTGAACAGGGATCGTTGATGAACTTTTGAGTCGATCCAGTGCTAACATCACAGCAGACTGATGTACACAGTTGTCACCACAGAACAGTCAATACCACCGATGACATTGATGTGGAAAAAAAATCTAGCAAAACAGGCAAAAGAACACGTAGCACGATGGAAGATTTCTAGCATGTCCAAAATCTTGAGAGAGATCAGCCACATTGCTAGCACTGCTGCCTCACAGCACCAGCGACCTTGGTTCGATTCCAGTCTCGGGTGACTGTCTATGTGGGTTTCCTTCGGGTGCTCTGGTTCCTTCCTGCACTCAAAAAATGTGCAGGTTAGGTGGATTAGCCACTTTAAATTACCCATTGGGTTCAGGGATGTGCAAACTAGGTAGATGTTTTGTGGGAAATGTAGGGTTACAGGGATAGGGGCTACATTCAAGGGATGATCTTTGGAGGGTCAGTATGGGCTGAATGGCCTGCTTTCATCCTGTGGGAATGCTATGAAATACTAAAGGTAAGACTACATTTTTCATCAACTCAATTGTCTTCCATGAAGGATATTCATGAATTCAAATGCCCCCCAGAGAAGGTAATGAACCACCAAAAAACAATGGCCAGCCACATCCTCAGGGAAAGATAACAGTTCCTGCAGAGAAGAAATAAAGAAGTGACCAACATCAAGGTCAACAATCTTGAAGCCAATAAACAATCAAACTTTCAAGACTGAAATGAGTGTCATATGAAATAATTCTGCAACAACTGGTTAGAGTCATACCTGGCACATGGGAAGATGGTTGTGGTTGTTGGAGGTCAGTTATTTCACCCTCAGGTCATCTCTGCAGGAATTCCTCAGGGTAGTGTAACAGGCCTAACCATCTTCAGCTGCTTCACCAAAGACCTTCCTTCCGACATAATGACAGAAATGGGACAGGCACTGATGATTGTGCAAGGTTCAGCACCATTCACAGTTCCTCAAATACAGAAGCAGTCCATGCCTAAATGCAGCAAGACCTGAATGATATCTAGGTTTGGATTGACAAGTTGGAGGTACCTTTCATGTCACACAATTGCCAGACAATGACTGTCTCCAACAAAATAGAATATGTCAAAAACAGAAATTTCTGGAGAAACTCAGCGTGTCTGGCAGGATCTGTGAAGAGAAATCAGAGTTCATGTTTTGGGTCCAGTGACCCTTCCTCACAAATGATGGTAGCTAGAAAAAATGTTGGTTTTTATGCAGAAAATAGGATGCAGGGAGGGATGATGAGTAAATGATAGGTGGAGATAGAGTCCAAAGAGAGAAAAACAGTTGAACTGAAAAAAGGGTGGATGACGATTTGGCTCAGAGGGTGAATAGCTGTAAATGGAGACTGTTAGTGGCTAACAATGGGGACCCGACACGTTAACTCTGATTTCTCTTCACAATGCTGCCAGGCCTGCTGATCTTTTCCAGCAGCTTCTGTTTTTATATCTGATTTACAGCATCCATGGTTCTTTTGGTTTTTATCCAGAATCTAACTATCTATACTTGATATTCAATGGCATTATCATCACTAAATCGCCCACTGTCAACATTCTAGGAGTTAGCATTGATCATAAACTGAACCAGGCCAGTTATATAAGTACTGTGACTACAGAGCACATCAGAGCTAGGAATCCTGCAGCAAGTAACTGATTTCATGACTTCCCAAAGCCGACTTCCATCGACAAGGTACAAGTTAGCTGTGGGTGTATGTTGGAATACTCTTCACTTGCCTGGATAAGTACAGCTCCAATAATATTCAAGAAAGTTGACACCATTCAGGCCAATGCAGCCTTCTTGATTGGAACCACATCAACAAATATTCACTGTCTTCACCACCAGCAATCAGGAGCAGCAATGAGTATCACCAACAAGATGCGCTGCAAAAATGCACCAATGATTCTGAGACAGTGCCTTCCAAACACATGAACATTACCATTTAGAAGGACAAAGGCAGCAAATACATGGGAACACACCACCACTGCAAGCTCCCTTCCAAGCCACTCACCATCCTGACTGGAAATAAGTCACTGTTCCTTCGCTGTTGATGGGTCAAAATCCTGAAACTCCCTCCCAGACACCATTGCTGATCAACCTCCAGCAAATAGATTGTAGCGGTTCAAGAAGGCAGCTTGTTACCACCTCTCAAAGACAACTAGAGACATAATAAATGCTGACTCAGCCAGCAATACTCACTTCCCGTGAATGAGTAAAATAAACATTGTGAAATGTTCATGATTGAATGGAGTCCAGTAATAGATTTGTTTTTAATGCATACAACATCACTCCACAACTCAAAGCACCTCCTTTCCTCAAGTGATTCAGAATGAACTTGGTTGCCAACATTCTTCAGAGAAATAGGCTGCCATTAAATGGAATGGTGTTACCAAGACATAACTTGGTGGAAATTTGCTACGTGCAATTGAATGCAGATATTGCAAATTATAAATGTCCCTAAATTTATATCAAGAACAAGTGAAGCGTGTATCTATATAACATCTTAATATATCGCTTACATATCTAGAGCTTCAATGAAATGCATTAGTTTGCAGTGACAGTTGTGCGGCCACTCAGTTCATTTGTGCACAGTATTTATCTTAAACTATAGATATATGACGGGCAACACTTCACTCGCTGTACCTTTAGTACTTTATTAGCCTCAATTGAATTTATTTCCTGACCTTGAAAGGAAAGAAACAATAAGGGATTTGAAACCCAACGTTTTATACATATATGGCTGGTTCTCTGGGTTTTACAGACCTATTCACTGTAGCTGACAGTGCAGTGACCTCAATACGCAACTGAATCTGTTTGAACACATATTGTCCCAGAGGTTAGCAATGTGGTGCAGCTGTTTTCCACTACTTGCAAATTGTCATGCATTCCAGCTGCTACTGTCACCAGTGAAATCCATGCTGGGGTCCTTTTTCAAGCTGTTGTATTCTTTTTGATGACCTACAATGGACACATCTCAAAACCCCCATTTTACCTCCTGGTGGAAACATTCACATGCACCTTCAAACGATGGCTGCACTCTACCGTAGGAAATCAAACATTTCTGTTGCAGAGACTGAATTGGTTACCTCTTAAATGCGCCATAAAACTGAACCATTCAGCAAGACCCTTTAGAATGCATCAGCACATAAGGTTGCTTGGGGCCTAGCAACATGCCCTAGCAACAACAAGTGCATGTTTGACCCAAGGCTACTTGGAGGCCTAATGATACACTGTAAAAATGACATTTTTTGACTGCATTTACTGAATATCATTCTGCCTCTGTGAATGTGAATATTTGATTTTAAAAGTAGTCGGTTGCACTATTAGACTGTATTAAAGGGTTGCTTTTTTATGATATTTGTACACCATAAAAGGAATGCATGATGACTAAACCATGACATAACCTGCTCATGACCTTGTTGATTGTAGGTTATGCGATCAGGTTTTAATGGAATATATCCATTTATCAAAGTTAGCTGCCAAATATCCTTTATGGCTTCACTCGACTACTATAAAATAGAACTTCATCCATGAGTGTCAGTAAAGATATTGAAGTGTAGAGTTAGCAGACTAGCTTTTGACTTTGTCTGACACTGGAATGAATCAGTGGCCTGTCTGACATCTTTCCTTATTTTTATAGACAATTCAATGGATATGAAATTTAGATGTGATGTAAAATGGATTGCCAATATGGCACCACTCATTTCACACTATCACACAAAGCCCAAATCTATCCCATTAAATGGAAACAATACTATTAACAGAAAAGCAACCAGATTTGATTAGACATTGTAGTTTAAACTTGATTAAGGCAAACCATGAGAATGAACGAATATAGGCTACAGAACAGCTAAATTGAAGCGCTTTATAATTTAAATACTACAAAGTCACATTTACCAATAGGTTTGGATAAATCTGCATTTACACATTATCAACTTCAACAATCTAAATTGTGTCATTGTTTCTGAGAAGTGAGCACCATGCTATCCTTGCATTAAGTGGCTTTGCCACATTTGTTTGCATGTAAGTATTTCAAATTAGAATTGTGATCTAAATATGAACTCCTATCCTCTGTTTGTACACAAACCAAGTTCAGAATTATTTAGAACTTTCTGTGAAGCTAAATGATTTAAAGTGAGCAACTACACTAGAATGCAGGTCTTCATGTATTGCCAAGATATAGGGCAAGAAATTTGTCTTACTGTGATATGACAGGATAATTCTATACTGAATGTAACCTATGTTTCCGTCCAGGTACGCAATTTTGCATCAGATGTATTGAATTGATTGCATTCGAGCAGGTCTGAGAGATAACACTTCATCTGACAGCATGGATCCATTACAATAATCAATAAACAGGTTGATTAGAAAATACCTAGAACTTCAAACACGTGTTTAACAGGTACCCTGAGACTCAATATATAAGAATAAAAACTGAAAGAATTGAAGATGCTGGAAATCAGGACTGTAAACAGAAATTGATGCCCTGTCACCCTTCCCCCAAAACGCTAACTCTGATTACTTTCCACAGATGATGCCTGACCTGCTGAGCTTTTCCAGCAATTTCTGCTTTCGTTTGTGACAAAATACAGGAGACTAACTTCAGGTCTGGAGCAAACTTGCATGCATCACATAGCCCTAACAAATCTGGAGTCAGAGAGCTGTTTGGAGGCACACCTAGCTCAAAAGAAGATGATTGTGATCACTTCAGTTCCAGGTCCTCTCTGCTGATGTTCCTCAGGGGAGTGTCTTAGGCCCAATCATCTTCAACTGCTTCATTAATAACTTTCTGTTCATCATAAGGTCATAAGGTCAGACACGGGGATATTCACATTGTGTTGTGATGCAATGCTCAACCTTGGTGTCAAGGGCAGTTACTTTCACTTCACACCTGAAGTTCAGCATATTAGCCCATGTTTAGACCAAGGCTGTGATAAGACTACGATGGAAGTCCGTACCTCAGCAGGTGGTAAAGGCAGGATATTTAAATATTTTTAAGATGGCAGTAGACAAATTCTTTTTAGTCACTGAATCAAAGGCTAAGGGCCAATGTGGCATTCAAAACTCAAACACAGCAGCCATGATCTTACAAAATGGCAGAGCAGGCTCAGGGGTCTGAATGCTTTCCTTGTGCTCTTATATCATATGTTTGTGCATTCCTATAAGGTCAAGAGTGGAATGCCTCTGCAGAACCTAAACGGAGCATCAACAAAGTGAGCAGTTAATATTTCATGGGTGCCACTTGAAAGAAGTATGTTGCCCTTTCCATCACTTTGCTGATGAGCAAGGGTATACTGATTTTGGTGCTAATTAGCTTGCTTGGATTTGTCTTGCCTGCTGTATAGGGGGTGTACCAGGGCACTTTCCCACATTGTTGATTAGAGGCCAGTGGTTTGGATGTACTGGAACAGCTTTACTCTGGGTACAGCAAATTCTGTAAAATCTTTTAGTAAAATTGCTGCAATGTTATCAAATCCCTTAGCCTTAATAGTCTTCAATGTCTTCAAAAGTTTCTTGATTTCACATGGGGTGAATCAAATTGGCTGAAGATCCTGACCAGAAAGCTACGGAGGAAGCTGAGATGGATCATCCATTCAGTACTTCTGGTTGAAAATGAAGGAAAATGTTTTGGCCTGACCTTTTGAATTGTTCTTCTGGGCTCTTCCATCACTGAGAATAGGGATATTATTGCAGCCCCCTCCTACTGTTTCACTTCTGAATGTGGCATAATTGCAGCATTTCACTTTGACCTGTTAGTTGTAGAATTGCTTCACCTTGCCTAAGACATGATGCTTATGCTATTTGGCATGCAACCTGTCCTGTGCCATAGCTTCACCAGGTTGATACCTCATTTTTAGGTATGTCTGGTGCTGGTGCTGGTCCTGGCATGCCCTCCTGCACTCTCCATTGAATCAGTGTTGATTGCCTGGCTGGTAAGTAATGGTAGAGTGGGGATCACGCCAAGCCATGAGGTTACAGATTGTGGTTAGATACAGTTTTGTTCTTGCTGGTGGCCCACAGCACTTTACGGACATCCAGTTTTGAGTTGTTGTATCTGTTTGAATCTGTCCCATTTAACGTGGTGGTAGTGTCATTCAGCCTAATGGATGCTATCTTCAGTTTGAAGATGCGAATTTATCTGCACAAGCACTGGGTAGTCGGCATTCCTACTGATTACGTAATGGACAGACATATCTGTGCAAAGTATATTGGTGAGGACTAGATCATATACATTTTTCTCTCTTGTTGATTTTCTTATTCCCAGACAAGACCTACTTTACCAGTCATGTATATAGAGTCATCGAATCATGCAGCACAGAAACAGACCCTTTAGTCTAAATAGGCCATGCCGAACATAATCCCAAACTAGATTAGCCCCACCTGCCTGCTCCTGGCCCATATCCCTCCAAATCTTTCCTATTCATGTGCTTAGCCAAGGGTGTTTTCAAAGTTGTGATTGTGCCTACATTCACGACTTCCTCAGGAGGTTCATTCCTCACGCGAACCAACCCCTATGTCCTTCAGGTATTGATGAGCTTGATCAGTAGTGTGTGACTGAGCCACTCTTAGTGATGGACATTGAAGTCCCCCAACCAGAATAAATTCTGTGCCCTTTCCACCCTGCTAAATGATGTTCAACATGGAGGAGCAATGATCCATCAACTGAGCTCAATTACATAACAATCAGCTGGAGATTACCTTGTCATGTTTGCCTTGAAGCCATGAGATTTCATGGGGTCTGGAGTCAATATTAAGAATTTCCAGATCAAATCCCTTCTGAATTGATACCACTGTGCTGTCACCACTAGAGGTTCTGATGTTTTGGTGGTACAGGAAGAACCTAGTGATGATGGTGTCTGGGACATTGACTGCGGCATGATTGCATGAATATGACTAAATTAGGCTGTTGCTTGACTAGTCTGTGGGACAGTGGTCCCAATTTTGGCTCTTGTCTTAAGAGGTTAATTGGGAGTACTTAAGGATGAGTTTGCAGGGGTGACATGGTCGAGTTAGCTATTGTCATTTCCTCAGTCAATGACATGTGGTCTGTCCAGTTTCGTTCCTTTCTTTATGCTTTATAGTCATTTCATACAAATCAATGGCTTGCTTGTTCATTTCAGAGGGCAGTAAAGAGTTAACTGCATTTCTGTGGGTCTGGAGTCATGTTTTGGACACACCAAGTAGGGACAGTAGATTTACTTCCTGAAGGACATTGGTGAACTAGTTGGGTTTTTATGACAATCAATAGGAGTTGCGTGGTCACCATAGTTTTAAATTCTAGATTTTTATTGAATCCAAATTTCAACCTCTGCTTTGGTGGGATTTGAACCCATGCCTCCAAGACATTAACCTGGGGTTCGGAATATTCATCTATTGATGTTACCTTACTATGACCATCCCAATATACTATTACTTCACCCATCTTCAAGTTATCGATACCCCTTTGTTAGCGCCTCCCAAATCCATGACATTTACTGTTGACAAGAATAGGGCTGAAGGTATATGGGAAGATCATTCCATGCCATATCTCCTTCAAGCCACACCAAATCCTGACTTAGAACTATATCAATTATTCCTTCTTTGTTAAAATTTGCCTTAAAATTCCACAACGAACTTTTCCACTTACTTAGACGACACAGCCTGCAAAGCTTCAAGAAAATGGCTCAACACCAGCTCCTCAAAGGCATTGAAAATTGGACAATGAATGCCAGCTTTGTCATGAATGAATAAGACTGAACTGTGAGACAGAATTTCATATTGAGTTAGAGTGTGGAAGTTCAAGAATACATTAAGTGATTAGGAAGGCAAATGGAACGTTGGCATTTATTGCAAAGGGAAAGTAGGGATATTTTGCTACAGTTGTACAGGGCCCTGCTGAGACAACTTTACTATTTAAGAAAAGACATAATTTCATGAGAAACAGTTTAATCACAGTTTACTTGACTGCTACTTGGGATAGGAACAATGTTATGAAGAAAGACTATACAGTCTGGGCTTGTATCCATTGGAGTTTAGAAGAATGAGATGTGATCCTTTTAAAACTTATAAGATCCCGACTGGACTTGACAGGGTGAATCACAGGTGAATATTCAAAGGATATTACCCTTGTTGGAGAGATTAGAATTACAGGATACAGTTTCAATTTAAGGATTCTCCTGTATAACATAAAAATGCCTTTTTTAAAATCTCTGAGCAACTTGTGTATGTGGAATTCTCTTCTCCAGAGTGGTGGAGGCAATGCCGCTGAATATTTTTCAGATAGTGGTAGATTAAATCTTGACTAACAAGGGAGTGACACAAAGGGGTAAGGAAGAAAATGGAGTTGAGGCCACAACCCATTGAGCCGTCCTGTTATTGAATGATGGAGTAGGTTTGATGGGCTGAATGATGCTACAACTAATGGATCAGATCTAAGCTCTGCCACATCTGGTCATAATTGGTGGTGAACAATAAAATAACATTCTGGATGAGGAGGCTGCATAAATTTCCCAACGCTGGAAGAGCCAAGCACATCAGTGCAAAAGGTAAGGCCGAAGCATTTGCAGCAATGTGGCAAGTGGATGATCCATCTTGGCCTCCTCCAGTGGTCCCCAGCATCACAGATACTAGCTTTCAGCCACTTTGATTCACTCCAATAGAATTACAGGATTTAATTTAAGAATTTAAGGATTCTCCTGTATAACATAAAAATGCCTTTTTTAAAATCTCTGAGCGTCTTGTGTATGCGGAATTCTCTTCTCCAGAGTGGTGGAGTCAATGCCGCTGAATATTTTTCAGACAGTGGTAGATTAAATCTTGACTAACAAGGGAGTGACACAAAGGGGTAAGGAAGTCCAAATTCACATGTTCATATTGCCATAAAGATGCATCACTGTATTTTATATAAATACACCTTCTTTAGAAAATATGCTTGCTCACTGATGCTGGCACAAATTCCTTTTTTGTGACTACACCAGGTGCAAAATGCATTCGCTTCAGTGCAGGCTTCCCAAGTGCCAATATCCTGGGAATAAAACCATGCACATAATGCGTCTAAGGCTGCTGTAAACTAATCATAGAAAAATAACTCTTCGCACTATTTTGGTTTCTTTAGTAATTAGTCATCATTATTAACTAACAACTTACTCGCGTTGGCATTCACGGAAGATACAGTTAGAAATGAATACTCCCTACTCCCTCATCTCTGATACAGTGCAGTACAGATCTGACAATTAAAACCTGTTCTGCCTTTCTCTGTTTAAATAATATGGGACATAAATAAACAATACAGTAAACAACACCATTTCTGATAAAGGGTCTAGGCCCGAAACGTCAAGCTTTCCTGCTCCTATGATGCTGCTTGGCCTGCTGTGTTCATCCAGCTCCACACCTTGTTATCTCCGATTCTCCAGCATCTGCAGTACCTATTATCTCTGAACAACACAGTATACACATTTCAGTCAGGAAAGGGAATCGTGTACTTGTATGTTTTAAATGATATGTTTAGAGATCAAGTAGATAAAGTTATTGAACTACATAATTCTTCATGATTGTATCATTGTATACAAGATATGTAAATCCACTGCAAGACATACTAGATTTATGAAGGAAAGGAAATGAATGTCCCTGATGATCTATTGCTTGGTCATTGATCGTAATGCATTAAGGTAACTATTTTGTGTGTAGATGTCAGAAACCATGAACTGAAGATTTTATTTTGATTTCTTTTCTAAGTATAATATTTTGGTTCCAGGTAAGAACAGTACTGAGAGGAAGTTGTGAGTCAGGGCATGTAACCAGAAGTCAGTGGGGGATGAAAGGTTTTAGAGGGATATATCAACGTCTGGTCCTACTTGGAGTTTGTGTGTGTGTGTTTGTGTGTGTGTGTGCGCGCTCGCGCTCCAGTCTTACAGATAAATACATTAACACTCTTGAAATTTGGATGCATGATTTCTGATTTCTAGTCTTTTATAGTATGAAAGAACAAAAGGAAAATGCTAAATCTACCAGGTGTCATTCTGAGTGCTTACTCTGCCTTGTCACCCAACTTTCACCACAGTTGCAAAATATGAAGTCAAGTTATAAATATGACGAGTTGCTATATGAAGGTCATACATTTTTGTATAGATACCCAATTCATCTGAAGATGTTTTCTTTGCCAACATGATGCGTGAACTATCTAGATAATCCAACAGTAATTTGCTAGGTTGGCATTTACTGTATGTACTCACGTAAAAATCAACTCCCTACTTTTTGGGTAAAATCTTAGTCCTAGAAACCCGGCTTTTACACAAATCTGACTTTGGAGGGGTTGAAACCACACCCTCAGCATTACAACCGCCAGGTCAGAGCCTGTTCTCATCAATTTCACCCCCAAAAGTAATACAAAAGCAGCTGAGTAATATTTTATTAAATCTGTCATGCCTTCCTGACACCACATTGCATAGTAGAGAGTGAGAATTGTAGAAAGCAGCATGCAATAGTGAGATAATTGTCTTTATATTGCGTGTTGACAGGGCAGGCAAGAAAAGCTGAATAGCAGCCTTGGGTATTCTATGATTCCATCAATGAGTAGGTTTGCACCGGGGTAGGTTTGACTCCAGTGGCAAGAGGATGATATATTTGGAGATTTTGGATTGTAAAAGTACACAATATATTGTGCACAATATTCATGTAAAATGAAGAAGATTTTGGCCAAAATTTGGGGATAGCTTTTACGCAAAATTGATCATTACATGAGAATAAACTGTATATAGAACCAATCCCTTGAATTCACCCCTGAGAATGCTGCTTCAGTTAACATTTATTCTGACCCAATTCAGTTTATCGCATTTAAGTTTAAACCTGAATCTCATGTTGGGTTAATTATTTTGCGTTGAGAGGGTTAAACCCTTCTGGTTGCTATATTTATTGTAATTATTTGTTACTAATTAGTCAGTGGCTTGAAATCATTTCAGAAGTTTGTTTTTTTTTATTACTGCTTAGTAAACTTAATTTAGCCACATGCAACTGACAATCATGCAAGCAATCCTGGATCAAAGGGAATATTGTGCAACTTCCTACTTTTCACTATGGATACAATTTCATATCAATACTGAAGGTGATCTGATGCTGCATCCCAGAGTCGGTATGTCCAGGCAGCATGCAGATAAAATTATAATTCCTTTTCTTAATCACACCAAAATTTATTTTTACTAAATTGACCCTCCTTGTGAATTTCATGCCCAATTTTATGGTTGCGCTGAGTTTTGGCTACCATTTTGATATTGCAAATTACTTTTCCCAGAAGCCATATATTTCATGCATAAAATGCTACAGACCAAATATAAATACTTCCGCTGTAAACTTTTGAAGAGTCCCAGCAAAATCGTTAGAGGAGTAGGATAGAGTTCTGCTGAACTGTACAAAATGGACTATGAGACCATAAGATAAGTTTGCTTTACCATTTGAACATGGCTGATACTTTTCTCAAACCCATTCTCCTGCCTTCTCCCCATAAGCCTTGATCCCTTACCAATCAAGAACCTACCTATCTCAGTCTTAAATACTCTCAATGATTTAGTCTCCACAGTCTTCTATGGCAATGAGTCCCACAAATTCACCACCCTCTGGCTGAAGAAATTCCTCCTCATCTCATTTCTAAAGTCTCATCCCTTAACTCTGAAGCTGTGCCCTCGGGTCTTAGTCTCTCCCATGAGTGGCAACATCTTCTCCGTGTCCACTTTATCCAGGCATATCCGGGACTCACTCTGAATTGACAATCAATTTTTCACCAGACCTGTTTGTTTTCCATTGACTTGGAAAACTCTGCCACAATTTTTAGTTTCAAAGCAGTGAGATACATGACAGTGAGATGAGGAAACAAGACTACAAAAAGTGTGAAGTATCATTCACTTTAAACAAAGCTCAACAGTTGGCTGTTCCCTGGTTCTATTTCTCATGACAATACCTCTACCAATCAGAGTCCACTTGTCAACCAATCAGCAACCTCTTCTCATGCAGTATAAATTGTTGTTCTCTTTTTCAGATTTGATATTTTTTGTAATTTCTGCCCTGGTGCAAATCTTCAACATCATGTTTCTCTTTTTAGTAAAGCTATCATTCTGTGAACTTTGCGAGAAGTGAAATGTCATCTTCCAATATGCTACAAGCTCATTTCATTCTGCTGGTGTCAAACAATTTCACCTCAGTATCTCTGGGTGGAATCTCCCCAGAGACTGAACGATGGAGGCATTGGTAGAAAGTTGGCAGTGATATGATTCTTGTCAATGAGAACAAAAAAAGGTCTTATTCTCCAACCAAGTATTTAAAGGAAAAACTAGATTCTTGTGAGTGAGCTGCAAGAGCCCAATTTGCATACATTAATATCTCATTATTAGTTAATCTCACTTTATTAATATGCATTTTCCCAGTCTCCCACCCATCAGGTAGAAATTGGATGTTGACAATTCTCAACATGAAAGTCAGAGCAGATACCTGAAGGATGAAGCTCACCACTTGCTCCTCCAGCCCTTAATCTTTGACAGCACTCATCAATATTTCAGGGCACGGTGACTGCATGCACCACACATCCACCAATATTGGCATTGGACATGTACCAGCCTCATAGCACCTTCATGGCATGTTCGGTCTGGTTATGTATTTCAATGCTGTACTTTGGAGTACACTGGTATTTTTCATTTCAATGCTTCTGCCAGCAAATCTTGCACCCAGGGACAAGCAGCCAACTCGAGAATTGGACCAGGCTGCATCTCAGAGCTCCTTGCTCGCTGGCTTAGCACTGTTATGGACCAGATCAAACACCCGCAAAATATTCAGAAGATAGTCTAGACCCTAATTTATTGTTATTTTAAGGGTAAGAGTAAGGTGTTGTATTCCAGTTGCAATTTGCTAGGTCAAACTAATGGATTTAAAGCAAAACACACTTTATTCACTCACTATAGTTAAAACACAACAAAAGAAAGAAGGAATTGGAATAACTGAACTCTAAAAGAAAACTTAACAGAATATTAGATACAGTAACCATTACTGATTACTGTTCCAATGTAATAACATCCCATAAACACACTGTCCGAAAAAGCAAATTCAGAAAACAGATTGTTTCACAGGTAACTCCCATAACAGGCAGAGAACTCCTAGCTTCTGGCTGTAACCAAGAGATTGAAAAAATAGCTTCCACTTCTTCAAGACCCCAGCAGCAACTGCAGAAACGAAAAACTAAAAATCCTAGTTCTGTGGATGTGAGCTTGACCACACACATTCAGGCTGTTTCTTTTGTTCCAACTTTAAAAAAAAATCACCCAAGTCTTCACAAGTAGTCTGTCTTCTTATAGGTATTAGGTGGCTGTGAGCAGGTGAGAGATGATTTTGCATGTTGTAGTGGGGGTGTTAGATCATGAACTTTGGTGGAAGGTGGTTGCAGGAGATAGTGTGAGGTGGTTGTTACACTTGTAGAGCAGCAAAAATCATTGACATTCTTCCTGCGTCATTGGGCATTCTGGCCTGTGGGAACAGCACTGACATGGAAATTTCGTGCCAGCCTGGCAGCGTCAGGTGGCATACCTCCGCCAGTCCTACTGGAAGAAGATGGATCCCCTCTGCACTAGCTCATCTACACGTTCTTCCAGGTTACTATCAACAAAGTAGGATGCCAATTTCTCTTTGACCAACATCTCTGGGGCAACTGACAGGAGCAGTGCAGGTCGCTCCAAACTGGCATTGCTTCGTTTCATGAACAACTACATTTTAAAGATGACATTGGCAATCCCAGGTGACCCTAGCAATGGCAGACACACTTGGCAAGAGGGCGGATATGATGAAAGGGACCCCATAGTAACATGGTGGGTGTGTAATAAGAGGAGGTTGGGAAGATAGCCCAAGAAAATTTGTTAGTCCTTAAGGAGTGAAACCCTCAGTGAAATGTGTCAGAATTGATACTTAGACAATTATCAGCAATATTCAGCTTTCTTCCTTTCTCTGAATCTGACTGACACTCTGTATGTTTCCAGTATTCACGGTGCCTATTACAATTTTACTGCACTTATGGCTGTTTTTGCCTCGGCACATTCAGGGTAAATTTTGTTCAAGCCTAAGTGTCAGTTTGTTCCAGTTTAAGGTAAACCTGTGGGTAAAAATGTAAAAATCATTTTATATTCCTAATGTGAAACAGACACATCAAAGGTTTTTATTTCCTGCCTTCTGAGTTCAGAGGAATTTTGTAAAATCACTGAATGTTGATAACTCAACTTAAAGTGTACAATTAATAACTGGGAACAGTAGGATAACTGCACAATGTTTCATAATGAGTTGTTCCGCTACATTTCTGCCTTATCATATATGACAAGTTTTATGAAGGCATATATCGCAGAAGTTGTGAAAGAATATTTAATAATGTGGCCAAGCAAAATAAAGTATTTCATTTTCAGCACAGACATCTTAACCCTGAAATGAGGAATAAATATAACATTTTAAATTACAACTATCTATTTCCCCTCCAGCTTTGTGACAGATTAATCAAACTAAGCTGTTTGCACAGGTGCCTACCTTTTCTATATTTTCTGTGGATCTTAAAGTGCAATTGTAAATCATCTTTAACTATAATTACTTATCAACATTGTAAAAGAAACTGCAAATGCACAGCTACTATGTTTTTACTTCTTACACCATTCTGCATTAAGATGTATCTTTGTCAGGAAGGCACTCAAGTTTCTTAGCCAGAAAAAAGAAAGGCAGGACAGCAACTCTTGTATATTTCAGCATTTAACATACATTTTTATTTCCAGCTTCTTTTCAGCCCCCAAAGGTGATTTATAAACCATTTCATTCACCTCGATGCTGACCTGCTTCACTGCGTGTGAACTGTTTAATGTTAGTCTCCAGAAATAAAATGTCAAATTTGTAAATAACCTTGCTGCAGATTGGGACAAAATTTGTGCACTGATTCTGTGTCACAATCTTGAAAGCTAATGAGTTTGTCCTGAAGCTTGAAGTCTGCTCTATTATCCTTCACTTCGCTGTGCCATCCCACCTGGAGGAACATCCAGCACACAACATTGCTTCTGTGCAGAGATAAAAGGTACTGCAGATGCTGGAGAATCCGAGATAACAAGCATGGGGCTGGATGAGCACAGCAGGTCAAGCAGCATCATAGGAGCAGGAAAACTTGACGTTTCGGGCCTAAACCCTTCATCAGAAATGGGGGAGGGGAAGAGGGTTCTGAAATAAATAGGGAGAGAGGGGGAGGCGGATAGAGGATGGATAGAGGAGAGGATAGGTGGAGAGGAGGCAGACAGGTCGAAGAGGCGGGGATGGAGCCAGTAAAGGTGAGTGTAGGTAGGGGGGTAGGGAGGAGATAGGTCAGTCCAGGGAGGACGGACAGGTCAAGGGGGCGGGATGATGTTAGTAGATAGGAGATGGGGGTGTGGCTTGAGGTGAGAGGAAAAACAGGTTAGGGAGGTGGAGATGAGCTGGGCTGGTTTTGGGATGCGGTTGGGGGAGGGGAGATTTTGAAGCTTGTGAAATCCACATTGATGCCATTGGGCTGCAGGGTTCCCAGGCTGAATATGATTTGCTGTTCCTGCAGCCTTCGGGTGGCATCACTGTGGCATTGTAGGAGGCCAAGGATGGACACGTCATCTGAGGAATGGGAGGGGGAGTTGAAATGGTTCGCGACTGGGAGGTGCAGTTGTTTGTTGCGAACTGAGCGCAGGTGTTCTGCAAAGCGGTCCCCAAGCCTCCGCTTGGTTTCCCCGATGTAGAGGAAGCCACAACGGGTACAGCGGATGCAGGTAACCCTCTTCCCCTCCCCCATTTCTGATGAAGGGTTTAGGCCCGAAACGTCAAGTTTTCCTGCTCCTATGATGCTGCTTGACCTGCTGTGCTCATCCAGCCCCATGCTTGCTTCTGTGCAGTTTTCATTAGCCAGGCCATGAGTAAGTTCATCACCATAACTCAACTCCATGTAAAACTCCTCCTTCTTAACTTGTACTGAGCTTTCCATTCCTTGGTACTTTGGTCACTGGATTAAACACCTCATTCCCAATCAGCAGTACTCCAGTAGAAAGAATCCTCTTCTACTCCATTGGCCCGTAATGTTGACTATCAGTCAATTGTATCTGCAAATAAACTTTTGGTTTGGTTAGCAACACCATTTGTAGCCTCAATAGTTAGTGAAGTAAATAGATAATTCCCTACTGAGGTAATGTAATAGATCTTGCACTGTCATCTATGAATGAAGTTTAAGCTCTAAACTCCTGTGGGATCCATGTGAATTTCTCATTATGACAGACAATATATCATTTTGCAGAAGATTATCATTTAGGTTCACAATTGTCTTCACTTGGATGCAACAAGCATTGAATGCATTCCCAATCTTAACCAAGTTTACGAAATCAAGAATTATGATTGAGCTCACAACAAACCATTTGCACCACACTGAAGTAGATTATAAACATCCCCTCATGGCTCAGAAGGACAACATAGATACACACACATCTGATTCTCACTAGAAGGTAATTCTTAATTGTAGCAGGAGATTGTTATCCTAAGGGATTAAACAGCTCATCAAAATGTGTGGTCTTGGCAAAGAAGAATTCTAATGCAGGAACTAAGTTAATTGAGACATCACTCAGTTATTAGACGTATGCAGAATTATTGCATACAAGAGAGTCAATTTGGCTGACTCATTTGCCCTTTTGGGTATTTAAAATTTTTATTTTTAGTGATTTGCTTTGGCATTTCCTCTCGTGGAAACTCTCTTTTTGTGTTGTGCTCCTCTCCAGCTGTGATCACAGCCCCCACAAGATAAAAAGTAAAGGAGATGAATGTTAATTGTAAAATTAAGGTTGAGGATATGCAGGTAGCAATAATTCATTGATTGATTATTTGAGTACATATGACAGGTTCTTGTGGCACAGTGGTAGTGTCCCTACCTCAAAGCTACATAGCCCAGTTTCAAATCCTACCAGCTGTAGTAGTGTCTGCTAGCATCTCTGGGCAGGTTTATTAGAGAATTTCTCAAGCACACATAAGGAGACGCCTATTGACAATGGTCAAACATAACCCCCAGGATGTTGATAGTGAATTCGGTAATTGTCTTGCCATTAAGTGTCAAAGGACAATGGTTAGATTTGCTTTTGTTTGAAATTGTTGTTTTCTGGCAGTTGAGTGATTTGAACATTACTTACCACTTATCAGCTCATTACTGGATGTTGTCTGGTTCAAGCTGCACATGGACACTTTCAACACCTGAGAAGTCATGAATGGGGCTATACATTGTGCAACCTTCAGAAAACATAGCTACTTTAGATGATGGAGGAAGACCATTGGTGAAATATCTAGGGATGTTTGAGCCCAGGACACTACGTTAAGAAATCTCTGAAGTGATACCCTTGAACTGAGATATTTGACTTCCAGTAGCCACAGCCATCTTCCATTGTACTAGGTATAATTCCAACCATTAGAGATGATACTCCCTGTTTCCCATTGACTCCAGTTCTACTCAGGCTCTTTGATCCCATTTTCAGTCAAGTGCTGCATTAATGTCAAAGGCAGTCAGTTCATCTCAACCCTGGAGGTCAGCCCTTTTGTCCATGTTTGGACAAAGGCTGTAATGAGGTCAGCAGCTAACTGTTCCTAATGGAACAAAACTGAACGTCAGCGATCTGATGACTACTAAGCAAGTGCCACAAGTGGTTGGGTTGGGTTTGTCCTTCTTTCTGTGGACAGGATGTAGCTGTGCAATTTTTCCACATTGCTAGGTAGATGTAACTGTACTTGAAAAGCTTGACTAGAGACGTAGAGTGTGAGTTTTCAGTATTAGAGTCATAGAAATACAGCACAGAAACCACCCTTTAGTCCAACTCAGCCATGCCAACCACATATCCTAAATTAATCTAGTCCCATTTTCCAGCATTTGGACCACATCACTCTCAACCTTTCCTATTCATATATCCATCCAGGTGCTTTTTAAATGTTGTAATTGTACCAGCCTCCACCACTTCCTTTGGCAGCTCATTCCATACACGCACCACCCTCTACATGAAAAAGTTGCCCCTGAGGTCCCTTTTCAATCTTTCCCCTCACCTTAAACTTATGCCCTTTGGTTTTGGACTCCCCCACCACGGGGAAAAGACCTTGATTATTCATCCTGATTTTATAAACTTCTATAAAGTCACCCCTCAGCCTTTGAACCTGCAGGGAAAATAGCCCCAGTCTATTTAGCCTCTTCCTATAGCTCAAACCCTCCAGCTCTGACAACATCCTTGTAATTCTTTTCTGAACCCTTTCAAGTTTCACAACATCTTTCCGAAAGCAGGGAGATCAGAATTGAATGTTGTTTTCCAAGAGTGGTCTAGCCAATGTCCTGTATAGCTGCAACCTGACCTCCCAATTCCTATGCTCAATGCACCAATAAAGGCAAACGTACCAAACACCTTCTTCATTGCCCTGTCTACCTGTGACTCCACTTTCAAGGAACTATGAACGTGCACTCCAAGGTCTCTTTGTTCAGCAACACTCCCCACGACCTTACCATTAATTATATAAGTCCTGCCCTGATTTGCCATACCAAAATATAGCGCCTCATATTTATCTGGATTAAATTCTATCTGCCACCCCTCGACCTATAGTATGAGAAAGATGACAGTACTCCTAGCTATGGCAGAATCCAGGACCTCAGCTATGTCTTGCTATCATGCGGAGTGAATTGAATTGGCTGAAGAATGGTATTTGTGATGCTGTGGACCTCAGGAAGAGGGCAAGATGGATCATCAACTTGGTACCTCTGGTTAAAGATGCTTGCAAGGCCTTCAGTTTTGCTTTTGGCACTGATGTGCTGCACTTCTCCATCGTTGATAAAGTGAATATCTATGTAGCCTCTCTTTCTTGTTCTCCCAGCATTTCTCATGTTTCATGCTGATTCTTATCTGAAAGTTGTAGATTGTCTTTGCAAATTCCACCATAGCCTTTAGATAGGAGCATCGAAGAGTCATTGTGAGCACTTGATCCTTGCAGTCTTGAGATGTTGTTTGTCTTAAGAAGGAAGTCCAACCAATACAGCAGCCTTTTCGTGAACTGAATGATGAACAGGGCACCAGGTAACATATGCTGAGAGGATCTAATTTAATTGAGAATAGTGTAACTCTCCTTTCTCGTGGTAAATTTATACTGACTGGTATGGTCATTTTGGCATATCAGAATCTAATCTAAATTTCAGGTGTGGGGAATGGGTGATTCATTTTGAACTGTTTAAAGTCATACAAAATGAGTCAGTTTTCATTTCTACCTCTTCCAACTGCATCTGGTACTCAGAGATATAGATCCAGAGTAAACGTGCTGTTTATTTTTACTCAACAATGTGCGTTAACTTCAACATTGATAAACAATCGGGGGTTAGATACTTTTTTTGCACTAGTTGTGAGAATTCTTTTACCAGAATATGCGTGCTTTGAGAATGATTGCTGGTTAGTACAAATCATTGTACTCTTCAGCCGTAGCTTCATGCCACTAACCTAAAAACTGTATCAGGACTAACCAAACTATTATCACATGGAATCGTCAACTGCAGACAAAAGATATTATTTCAAAACCAACCAATAGCAAATGGCAATCTCTCAGCAGAGATAGGGCTTAACAAGGTGTAGAGCTGGATGAACACAGCAGGCCAAGCAGCATCAGAGGAGCAGGAAGGCTGACGTTTCGGGCCTAGGCCCTTCTTCAGAAAATGGGTCTAGGCCCGAAACATCAGCCTTCTTGCTCCTCTGATGCTGCTT
>JAHRHZ010000048.1:10940108-11079462 GCA_024137785.1 Ginglymostoma cirratum | reverse complement strand
TTCCTGCTCCTCTGATGCTGCTTGGCCTGCTGTGTTCATCCAGCTCCACAACTTGTTATCTCAGATTCTCCAGCATCTGCAGTTCCCACTATCTCAGAGATAGGGCTTGACTTTTTTTTTAATTGCTAACTTGTGGAATGCGCGTATCACTGGCTAGATGAGCATTTATTGCTCATCCCTAACTGCCCTAGGGAAGGTGGTGGTGAGCTGCCTTCTTGAACCATTGTACTACCCAGTTACCTAAATTAAAAAAGGTGCATTTTAAATATTTAATTAAAATCTTGAGAAAGGTTCATGCCAAAAGTTTTCATTAAATTTGCTTCTTTCAGGTTTCCTTTGTCTCTCAATAGCCCATTATTATTAGTCAATTACAATTTAGCTATGACAGGCTACATAACCTTTATGTGTGCAAATGAGCCTAAAGTCCTTTGGCATTAATATAGTTTACTATTGTAAGCTGTCCGTTCTGACTATTTTAATGAGTCCCATTTGTTCTATAGTTCTCAACTAACCTGTTTTAATTTGGGTATCCTGGCATTAAAACAAACAACTGGCAAGATTTCAAAAAAATGGCAAAACCAGCCGATCTGTTCATTTGGCAGATAATGCTGACGTGAACTCTGATGCAAAGATCTAGTCGAGTAGATAAAGAGAAACTATTTCCTCTGGCAAAGAGAGGGTGAGGGTAAGAGCAATATCTTAGAATTAAAGCTACAGAAAATTTGAGCGTTATGCCAGAAATCGCTTCACGCGACAGTGTAATGGCAATCTAGAACTTGCTTCTTGAGGCTAGTTCATTTCAAAATTTCAAAGCTGAGATTGAAAAATTTTTGAGAGGAACAGGAAATAGGGTTACAATATGATGGTAGGGTTAAGGTAAAGATCTAACTGAATAGCTGAACAGGTATGAACGGCTGGATGGCCTCCTGCTGTTCATATGTTCTCCTCCAGTTAAGAGATGATTTGTTAGTTTCCTTTTTGCGTGTCAACAGCTTGTTTTAAGTACAGGGGGTTCTGCTATAACGTATATTCCGGCAATGTGAATTGGCTATAAAGCAACTGACAAACAGGGAAATGCTATTTCTAAAACGTAAACTTGTGTTGGCTATAACGCAATTCCATCAATTACAACCTCTCTTCTTCAACCCATGGACCAGGATGCAACTGCAGGTTTTAAAGCTTATTATTTAAGGTGCACATTTAAGAGGCTGATTGCAGCCACTGAGGAGGATAGGGACAGTGTTCCTCAATTTTTGAAAGGCTTTAACATCAAGAATGTATTTTACATTATCGCAGAAGCCTGGGGCAATGTCAGTAAGGACTACATGCAATGCAGTTTGGCAGAAAATTCTCCCGGATTTTTTAAAAGACTTTAAAACCTTTGATCCACCAGAGGAGCTCCCAAGAGTCAAGAACATTGTGTTGATATTGCAAAGGAAGTTGGATTTGAAGAAGTGGGGAGTCAGGATGTTGAAGAGCTGCTTGAGTCCCACTGTGAAGACCTCTCCACAGCTGATCTACAACAACTTGTCACTCAGGGGGAAGTGGAAGATGGAGATGAAGAAGATGAAGTCCAGGATGCAGCACCATGAGAGCTTTTCACTTCTGTTTTGACTTCTATCCTGAGGGGAATTGAGAAGCAGTTACAGCTCTTAGAGGACAATAATTACAATGTAGATGTAGTAGGGTAGTAGTTTGGCACCTTATGAACAGATTTTTCATGAAAGAAGAAAAAGGGCAAAGCAGCAAAACCTGGATATCTTTTTAAACCAACCCCCAAGAAACAGTCAGAAGACAATGAATCACAGCCATCCACTTCTGAATTAACTATTTGTCACCCTAACCCTGCAACCACAACTGCACCTGAAGGCGATGATGATGATGACCCTTAGCCCCTGCATTAACAACAGAGCAACCTCAAAACCTCCTCCCCCATCAGCTCATCTTGATGCTTTTTTTCAAAATAAGTTGTTAAATTTACTTTTATTTCATTATTAGATATAAATTAAACTGTGCTGTTCTTCGTGTTAGGCCTTTGAGTGATCTAGAGTGATATTTTTTGGTGGTCTGCCCCTAACCCTGCTTTTCCCATGGTCCCCGTTATTTCCATAGTGCGATTTTCTATAATGCAATGTTGCACAGGAATGCAACTACCATGTTACAGCAGAACCCCTTGTATTTAAAGTTTTAGCAAAGATTTGTAGCTCAGGTTATGGATGATGTTGAATTGCTCACCAGGCTGACTTGTTTTCGTTCAGATGTTTCGTCACCATGCTAGGTAACATCATTAGTGAGGCCTCTGATGAAGCGATGTTGTTCTACTCCGCTTGGAATTTAGACTGTCTGGTCCATTATGGTGAGTACTGTTGTTTCCGGTTTTATTCAGTATGGGTTTGTATATAGGGTCTAATTCTATATGTTTGTTGATTGCATTTCGTGTTGAGAACCATGCCTCTAGGAATTCCCGTGTGTGTCTATGTTTGGCTTGGGCTAATATGGTTACCTTGTCCCAGTTAAGCTGATGGCCTTCATTGTCTAAGTGTACTGATATTACGGGAAGTTTGCCATGTCGTTTTACTGCTAGCCGATGTTCATGTATCCTGATGGCTAGTTTCCTTCCTGCCTGTCCAATGTAATGTTTGTGGTAATCGTTGCTTGGTATTTTGTAAACCACGTTCATTCTGCATGTTTTGGGAATGGGGTCTTTAATCCTTGTGAGTGTTTGTTGTAGAGTGACTTGTGTGCCACCATGATTCCTAGTGGTCTTAGGAGTCTTGTTGTCAGTTCTGATACGTTCTTGATGTAGGGCAGTGTGGCTTTGTCTACTAGGCACCTGTGGATGAAGAACCCCCTGTATATTAAAATGTAATAAGATTCATTACTGTAGGGGTCAGTACTTAAATGCCAGTAATTTACAGTTGCATATCTTCAGCTAGAACTTTCCATTTTATCATCATTCATGCTGAGCTGGAGCCAGAAGGTTTGGGTTAGGCCCAATCTGCTGAACCAGCAAACTAATTTTCCTCAGTTTTGAGACCCAGTTTATTACACATGATCCAGTGCAAATAAACAGGCAAACCAAGAGTCTTAAATTAACAGTAACTGTATAAAACAATCCAGATCTTGTCTGAATTTCCTAAATAGCAAAGATTCTTTTTAAATATTTACGGGGCCCAAGCTTATGATCTTGGAGGTATTAAAGAGATCTTGAATGCTCACAAAAGCTGCTGTTACTTATTAAAATATCAACACTCTCAGCATTGTTGTTTTCTTTTCTTTGCACTAATTCACACAAGGAACCTTGGAGGAAGTATCGCAGATGTTCTTATAACGGGAACAATGTAACACACTCCTTTCAAATGTGTTTACAACAAAGTAGATCTTCCCACTATCCGCCTCCCTCCAATTGATTTGTCTTGAGTCAAGAATGAAATAATTTTCTTTCAAACTGCAGTCCACATTTTTCAATTGATATTTGATATTTTTCCATTCCTATACGCAGTACGTTTTATTTTTCTTGTGTCTCCTTTGCTGGTCTAAGCCTCAAAAATGCTTTTTCTTAGTTATTGATGATTACTGTACGAGCATTTCGAGACTCAAAGAGGTTTTGAGAAGGAACACTTAAAACTTGTGTGGGATGATATTCCCTCATGCTTAAGGCCACGAGTCAGTATTGATCTCCACAGTGTCTTAGTACTGACAACATACCTGGAGAACATTTGACTTAAGTACAGACGAACGATTGGAACTTGAAAGACAAGGAGCTAAAGCTGTGAATTTCTGAGAGAAATAACAAATCCCCTTTTCACTCTTTAGAGCCCCACTTTGTTGACTGCCCATCAGTTTGCCTGCACTCAGCTCTTTTGCTGAGAAGCAGAGGTGAACTAACAACAATGGGATCAGAATTACTGGCACAGAATAAATATGGCCTCTCGATTACCGTGGAGGATTGGTCAGGAAAAACATTGAAGGACCTGTAGTCATGGTCTTTGAAAGAGATATTACCTGGCACCAACACCGAAGGGAATTGTTAACGCCATCAAAGACAACAGAGAATCATTTGGTGCTTAGAACTGCACAGCAAATTGGGGTCATTTAGCTGATGCTTTCCCCACAAGTTCTTTGTGTCCATAAGACTGGGTTTTAATAATTTCAATGGCTCCACTTGGCATTAGCAATCAGAATTTATCTGCACTGATGAATTAAAACTGAGCCTTTCAAAGTGGCAGTTTCTGTTAGTCGGAAATCAGATGTGACTGAAAAAGTCAAAATTCCAAACCAGGAGTCAAAGCTGCTTCAGACTAAATTCCATGCAGGGATGCAGCCCTGCACATTGCAACTGCAAAACCAGCATATCAAACAGAAACCAAATTACTGTCGATGCTGTAAATCAGGAACAAAAACAAAGTTGCTGGAAAAGCTCAGCAGGTCTGGCAGCATCTGTGGAGGAGAAAACAGAGTTAACGTTTCGAGTCCGGTGACCCTTCCTCAGAACTGATGGTGGTTGGGAAAACATCAGTTTATATGCAGAAAATAGGGAGGTGGGTGGGGTAGGGAGTAAACGGTAGGATAGAGCCCAAAGAGAGAGAAAGACAGTTGGACAGACAAAGGAGTTTCTAACGATCAGGCTGGGAGGGTGAATAGTTGTTAATGGGGACTGTTAGTGACTAACAACAGGAGGTGTGTAGTGGCAGGCTATGTGGTAACAAGGCCTGGTGTGTGGGGTGGGGGCTGGGACATGGGAGAGTTTAGGCCCTAAAATTATTGAACTCAATATTGAGTCCGGAGGGCTGTTAGGGTCCCCAAGCGGAAAGTGAGGTATTGTTCCTCCAGCTTGCGCTGGGCTTCACTAGAACACTGTAGCAAGCCGGAGACAGAGATGTTGACCAGGGAGCAAGGTGGTGCATTGAAGATCATATCAAACATTCATTTTAAAGTCCAGGATGTTCTTATGGAACCACCTTAATTTCCATTTAACATTAAAAATTTATCTTGGATGCATCTAGCTTTGTTTGCAGTTGTGTTCCATATCTGATGGGTGATGCAGAACTGTTGCTGCAGTTCAGTGTTGCCAGCTTGTACCACTCTAATAGTAATAGCATTTGCATCAGCCTCCTCTCCTGAGGTTATTAGTTTAGTGCAGAGGGTAAGTGATTTGCTGGCTTATGTGCTAGCTCTATGTTTATGTAGTTCCTTGAATGTGTTCCAGTATCTGATTTTTTTCTGGATATTCTCAGATGTCTTGCTTGTAAAGAAATTAAACTGTTTTGTTCCCATTTCTAAGGGCAAGGAGGTATCCCAAAAGATTCTGGGTAAAAGGTCCTGGGGGTTCAAGCTGTGCAAAATTGCAGCATTCTAATCAAGCTGTGCTCATTCCCATCAAAATGACAAAACAGTTTAAACTGAAAGTGTCCCATTTTCTAGCCAGCCCTGCATTTTGTTACATTATATTTCATATTTTATTCTGTCTGAGCATGATTTGACTAATTGCGCTCTCCATATAAAGATGCACTGGAAATTGTACCTGCTGCCATACGTATAAAAGCGAATTCTGTTAACTGAACTTCTTAAATGCAAATACCAGTGTGAACTTCAGTTTAGGAAGTTAACTGCCAATATAACATGCATATTATACTTGATAAAGTTTTGCAAGAGTGCATTACAACTAGAGACACCGTCTACATGTAGAAGGCAAGTGGATAAAATAACAGAAAATTGCCTTATTTCTCCCTGAGCCCAATTCGCTTGGTCAATTTGGTGAGGAACTGTCCTCCAATCACAGTTTGATGACACCCCTCCTCATCCCACACTGCGCTTGATAACGATAGTGAGAAAAATAATTTTGAAAAGATCTGTTAATAAAGGAGCTAACAAGGAAGCAGAGAAACTAGAAATCACCCGAGGCATTGAATTCCATGCAAATGACTGTGGATTCTCTCGCATAAGGCTGCATGTTCTCAGGACCTGCTGCACAGGGAGAAATGTAATAGATGGTGTTCTAATGAGTACAGTCAATTGTTAAATTTAAATTTGAGATTGAGTTCTGAGATTCATTAGAAGGGGGTAATTGTGATGGAAAAACATTGGCTGTGACTTCACCTGTCTGAGGAAGGCATGTTTAAGGTGATGGTTGTTTATGTGTAGAAATGTGAGTCAATTATTTTGAAAAATACTTTATTTGATAACTTGCGCCACTTGTCTTGTACCATTTAAAGTACAGTGGTGGCTAGAAAATGAATGCTTTCCTTGTGTATTTTGGCTTTAAGTTTAGTCGAGTGTCGATGATTATTGAAGATGTTGATGAATTCTTCTAATTCTGACTCTACAAGTACAGAAGTTACTGTAATCATGTGACAGTATCATTTCAATACGTGAGATAGTGAGAATCAAAAAGGAGTGATAAAAGCTAACAATGGGCCCTGAAAGTCAAAATTGTGGCCCTCAAAAATCTTAAGAGCACTTGAAACAAAAATGTTTTGACCTCTGATCTAAACTATTCTGAAGGTCAATGTTATTCACCTGACCATTCCCTAGACTATATTGGTATCTGTGACAGCTTCCAAAGCCTCCTTCTCTGATTATATTATCTACTCTACTATTGCATAGTCTTTTTTCTCTTTGACAGCCCTCCATGTTTTGTAGTTCTTTAGTTCAATAACAAAATGATGTAACATGAAGTAAAAGTTAATAAACTTCCATATAATTAAGGGAAAATATGCCAATGCCCTTCCTCTCAGGACTTAACTGGAAAAGACATCTGAATTGCTCTGAAAAACCAATACTTGATTTCATTGTATTCTGCATCCAAATGGGTTTCACCTCAGCAGTTAATTAGCAATTTCTTCAACACTTATTCCATGTTCATTTCTTCCTTCCATTCTGTTTGAACTACTGCCTCATGTACTTGTCACAGATCATACGTAATGCCTGAAAATCTGGCATTCACACACACTTGTGTCTTTGGTACTGTGTACCATTTGCACTTACAAAGGAAGGCAGATATGTTGATTGACAAATGTATTGTGGATTATTGCTTGGTGCACAAATGTGTGCACTCAATTACGTTGTGCACCTTGGGGAAGTTTGCAAAGCAATAAAAGTGCAGCTGTCTCTCATGCTGATGTTAGGGTGGTTAATGAAGTTGATGCATCTCTCTGCATGGCAAAGCAGCATGTCAGTCACAGCCTTAATGTAACAATTGACCGCATAGTGACTTCCCGCTAATCTGTCTCCTGTGGGTGCCTGAAATTTACAAGTAGTTTAAAAATTTAAGGTAGCATCGACCTTTCACTTACAATGAAAAGGCAGTGTCGATGCCCAAGTGTAATTGCAGATCACTGTAAACCAGGTTACAAAGTTGACTCATTACATTCTGACTATGCCCAAACCTCACGAAGCAGATTTTTTCCATCTGTTACTGACAGTTTCGCCTTGTTGAGACATGGACTAACAGTAGGGAAATGGGACTAATTTGATTGCTGTTTCAAAGAGCTGATACAGATATTAGAGGCCAAATGGCCTTTTCAAATGCGCTATACTTCTATGCTATATATTCTATTCCCTGTTCTTACAACCAAGTTGTTGATATGGTTAGTGAAAGGTACTGATGGTTGGACTGCTGGCGATGGTGGAGCCATTTAAAGTCAAGGGAAGTTAGTTGGCATTATTTCTGTTTGAGGTGGTCATTAATGACAGTAGTGTGGTATGTATGTTCCCTTGTCAGTCCAAGCTTGAATGCATACTGGAACTGGACCATCTGAAAATATTGGGATTTCATGAGGAAGCCAGGCTGAATCATCCATGCAACATTTCTAGCTTGCAAAATGTTCAGCCTTTTTTTTTGTACTAATGTGCTGGGCTCTCCCACCTTTGAGGGTCTGGATATTTGTGGGCCCTCCCCCTCCTATCAGTTCTTTAATTGTCCGCCTCATTCGTGACTGGATGTGGCAGGACTGCAGAGCTTAGATCTGACCCACTGGTTGGCAGCTTGCTCAGCCCTGTCTGTCACATGCTCCTTACACTGCCTTGTGGAGTGGGAAATATGCCAGGCCATGAGATTGTGGTTCAATAGCATTTTGCTCCTGCTGATGGCCCGCACATCTGATAGTCCCAGTTTTGACTTGCTAGTATCTGTTTAAAATCTGACTCACAGAGTGTGGTGAGAATGCCACATAACACAATGGAAGGTAACCGCAATGTGAACCTGACGGTGCATTCCGACAAGGATGGTATGGTGTCCTCTGTCACTAACGCTGTCGTGGATTGATGCATGTACAAGTGGTAGATTAGTGAGAATGAGGCCAGGCACTTTTTCCTCTTTCGTTGCTTCCCCTGTCATCTGCCACAGTCTGTATGGTACTGGGTCAGTACTGGTGCTACCTAGCCCACATTGAAGAACCCCACCATCACCACAAACAACCAGAACAACACTTATCACACACCCCAAAGGAAGAACATGCTGTGCCCTTGTCAGCTCTATTGCACTTTGTAAGTGGTTTCCAACCAGTACTAGAACAGATTCATTAGCTGAGCAGTGTTGGTAAGCATAATCAGCAGGAGGTTTCCTTGTTCATGTTTGACCTGATGCTATGAGACTTCAAGGGGTCTAAAGTCAATGTTGAAGACTCTCAGGGCAACTCCCTCCTGACCTTGTAACGCCATCTCTGGTATGTCTGTGCTGCCAGTAGCACATAACCAGGGATGATGATTGTGGTTTGTGGGATATAGTCATACACACAGAGTCCTACATTACAGACAAAGTCAGGTTGTTGCTTGACAAGTCTGTGGGACAACTCTCTACAGGGCCAACAAGTCTGTTTGCTGGTACCATTTTTGCTGTTTCCATCAAGTTATATTATTCTTATCTGTGTAATTATAAGACACAACTCAACAGTTTGTTCAGTCATTTCAGAAGACAATTGAGTCAAACACATTATTGTGAATTTAGAGTCATGTGTAAGCCAAACCAGGTGAGAATGTCAAATTTTCTTCTCTAAGAGGCATTAGTGAGCAGATGGGATTTTACAGCAATCGACAATGTTTTGAGTGACACCAACAGATTCGAGGTTAATTCCGGATTTATTAATTAAATAAAAATTTCACCATTTAACAGAGTGGAATTTGAACCATGTCCCTGGTTCTGAGGAAGGGTCACTGGACCCGAAACATTAGCTCTGTTTCTTTCCTTCACAGATGCTGCCAGACCTGCTGAGCTTTTCCAGCAACTTTGTTTTTATCCTTGGAATATTGGCTTGGATTTCTGGACTATGAGTGACAATACAATTACAACAGAAAAACAGAATAAAGGACAGCAAAAGAAAGTACTGCCATGACTAGGGGTGCAATTAAAATCTGGGATGCATAAGAGCTGTAAGAATACAGAGATTGTGGAGTGTTATATGGCTGAAGACAATTACAGAGAGAGCGACCAGATGCCATCTCACCATAGATTGGTTTTCTCCTTGACGTCTATTGAGTCAAGATTTTCTAGGACTCTTTTCTGTCAAACACAATCGGATGCTCCCTGATTTCAAGGGGACTTCTTCCATTTAACTTCTGTCATTTAAATTTTTGTCTGCAGCTGGATCAGTAGAGATTCCATTAAATGGATAAACAGGTTATGTGTGTTACTTAATAACTCTGTCGATAACTCTTTTTGGCTCTCCACTGATGATTGGGAGCAGACCGGGAGGGCAGTAAATGCTAGCTTAGATATGTCTCTTCTTGTAGCTACAACACAGCTGAATACACGTCTTCATCGTCGGTTGGATGCCCATTCATAGTGCTGCTGGAACGACTTGGCTAAGGAAACGCTACTTTGGTTTTAGCACTGGAGCCCATATGATGTAAGGGCCCTCAGGTTTTCTTGTGATTTGCCCACTTAATTGATTCTTCATTTCATGTGTGGTGATCCTCATCTGCTGGCTAACAGATTGTAGGCAACTTAGCAAGAGATGAAGTACAATCATCTATCCCACCCTTTTGCCTGAAGGCACTTGGAAACCGCTTCACCTTGACTCAGTTAGACATGATTTTGGTTCCACCATGATAGACAATCAGGATTTTTTATCTGTTGCCAGTTGCTCACTGCCTTTCTTAAGTACTATTGGCAATTTGTTCTAGATCTATTTAGTACTGCGAAGTTCTGTCCATTACCAGCTGCTTTGAATATTTTGCATGCAGCTAGCCTTGTGTTACAGCTTCATTCAAATTCGTAGATTGTTGTAAGGATGCCTGGTGCTACTGCTGGCATACTGTTTTGTGCTTTGTATTGAAACTGGCATGGTTTCTTGGCTTGACGACGATCAGGAAATAATAATAGGCCAAGCTATTGTCCCATAGCTCTTAGTCGATCTGATCACTTTGACCCATGAAAGAGGTATTCAATCGAGGATGCTGCAGTGGTGGTTACAGGAGGTAAAAATTGTTTTGAGATATCAACATATTTGTATGCCAACACTCATATACTAATGTCCTATCCTGTAATATAATGTAGTAAGTGATTTAGCATTAAATATCACACAAACTTGGATGAAAATTCTTTCTAATCTCTTTGTTCTTTAATACTTAAAGGTTTTTTTTGGCCACATGTTGTATTTATCACTATAAACCTTGTTGTATTGCCAAAATTAAAGCACTTTAGCCTTCAAATTGTTATTCTCTTCCACAAAGACACAGAGTAAATAAAATATTGCAGATGACTGTGTTCGACTCCGATATGAAATGCCAGCATGTAAACAACTGGCATTCATTTCTTGTACAAAAACGGTTCCGGTCGATCCATTGTTTCAGCCATTGGTCAAGTATCTACAAAATGGTTAGTTGAAATAACCCTTGCACTTGTACAAAACACTGAAATCCTAAATAGCCTCAGAGATAGTAGGAACTGCAAATGCTGGAGAATCTGAGACAATAAGGTGTAGAGCTCGATGAAAACAGCAGGCTAAGCAGCATCAAAGGAGCAGGAAGGCTGACGTTTCAGGCCTAAACCCTTCTTCAGAAATTTCTGAAGAAGGGTCTAGGCCCGAAACGTCAGCCTTCCTGCTCCTCTGATGCTGCTTAGCCTGCTGTATTAATCCTAAATAGCCTCCTTCTAACGCCTTATGCTTGCGCAAAGTAAATTCTTCTGTTTCACGATAAACTTTACATATACCCAAGCATTGCTTTCCCTTAAAATGCAACAAACACGATTTATGGGTATAATTATTCCTGCCAGTTTCTAAACCTTTATTTGGAGGTTAAAGCTAAGACCTTCAAAACAAACTTCTATACACAGTAACTGACTCGAATCTAATGTGCATCGCCTGAGAGTCTGGTGAAGGTGGATTCAGCTATAAGAATTGGACAGTTATCCAAATAGATAAAAATTGGAGTGCTCCTGGGACATGTAGGGAGTGGGATTAGCTGAGTTATTCTTGTAGAGACCCAGCATGGACATGATGAACTGAATGAATTTCTTCAATGCTACAACCTATTCTTAGATTCGAAGGGAATGTTGGAAGTAGGATACAGCAAGTTATAATTTGTTTTAGTATGTTTTATTTAATATAGTTACAATATACATCAGTGCAACTTATAACATATGAAATAGAATATGAACACAAATGTGTGTTGTAGTTACTATATATATGTATAACAGACATATATATAGTAATTAGAACACACATTTGTGTTTGGTGTTGTAGAAATAATGTCACTGGATTAGTAATTCAAAGACTCAGGCTAATGCCTGGGCCATGGGTGCAAGTCATCACTTCGTCATAGAATCTCTACAGTGTGGAAGCATGCCCTTCGGCCCAACAAGTCCACACTGACATTCAGAGCATCCCAGCCAGACCACTCCCCTTATAACCCACCTAATCCACACATCCCTGAACACTACGGACAATTTAGCATGGCCAATCCACCTAGCCTACACATCTTTGGACTGTGGGAGGAAACCAGAGCACCCAGAGGAAACCCACACAGACGGGGGGAGAAGGTGCAAATTCCACACAGACAGTCACCCGAGAGTGGAATTGTACCTGAGTTCCTGGCGCTGTGAGGCAGCAGTGCTAACCACTGAGCCACCATGCTGCCCCAAGTCTTAGTAGGATAGTTGGTGGTACTCAATTACCGGCAACGGTCATGAAACAATCAGCAACAGACGGAAAACTCTTCTGGTTTACAAATGCCCTTTGGGGAAGTAGATCTGCTGCATTGACCGTCAATCGTATAATTGACTTTAGACGCCTGCGTACAAGCAGACCACTTGGATTAAAGGTAATTAAGGACAACAAATGATGGCCATGCTAGTAATGTCTGCATCCCATCAAAGAATTTTTAAGAATTGTTGTCAACAAGATGTTAAATAGAAGATACCAAAGATACCTAAAGGAGATGCAAAAGACTCCAGGAAGATATTGTGAAAGATAATGTTATCAGTGGAATCAACACAATTATTACTTTAAAAGAACCAAGAGAAGAGTTCAAGGATGCCCGGCCAGAATTAAACTAAGAGCACTTGCAGTTCACACATACATCAGTCTCAGATTTATTTGCCATTAAAAAATCATTGGCTTTGAAGACCAAATGTAGGGGTGACTGATTTAGAAAATAAAGATCACATCAGTAACCTAGTTTGAAAAAAGTAGGCAATTAATAATTTAACAAACAAGTACACTTAATAACATCTGTGAGCACATAATCTGAATAAATAGATTACGAGACCTGTCACAAGACAGCAAGATAATAGTGATGTTTAAGTTCATGCGCCAATGCATCAACACATGCCTTCACAGATTTAGATATTAACATACTCTGGACGAGCCCAATTAAACTTGATGCTGCAGTAACAAGCATTTACTCAAACGAACATTGCCCTGTGCCCTGAGGAGGCCTGGCAAATCTAAACAGGAATTGGGTAGCTAACATGTATAAATGAGGTACCTAACTTCTGGTTTATATTCCTAGCACTATCTTAGTAAATATTCTGACCCGTTGCAATCCACTTTGCTCTTGTTGTTGCAAAATGCTTGCTTTTTGTCACTGATTGCAGTTGGTTCTAAAAGGTTATTGCATTGTACAACTGATAGCTGCAATAAAGTTGTTTTATTTCCGGATCAGCCTCTTTTTGGGACACAACTTTATCACGTTGGTATTTAGGTACAATGACCTTTTGGTCTTGGGCAATGGGCAGTGTACATTTTAAAGACAAGGATAGCTTGGGATTGATAGCAACACCTCTTTAAAAGGGTTCTCAGTGCTTTGCTCAAGTTATCTGTCACTAACTAATGTAGAGTGATTTTTTTTAAGAAAACTTAGAGTACAGAAATTACTAATACCATCTCCCTGCTTCTTTTGGGAGAACTATCCTATTACTTCACTGTTCTGAAATCCAGTGGCAATGTGAGGCTGCTAAA
Source organism: Ginglymostoma cirratum (assembly GCA_024137785.1). NCBI lineage: Eukaryota > Metazoa > Chordata > Chondrichthyes > Orectolobiformes > Ginglymostomatidae > Ginglymostoma > Ginglymostoma cirratum. The sequence goes on along the minus strand of JAHRHZ010000048.1, from coordinate 11,066,062 downwards.
AAAAGCTCCAGAAGTTAGTTTGCCTTACAGAGGCTTTGTTTTCCTCACCAAAGATCAATAGACAGGGTGGTGCTTAACTTCTGGCTTCTGTTTCTCAGAAGTGGGGCTAATACTGCATCACTTTGTGCAGTATAACTAAAGTTTGAAAATAAACAGGTAAAACAGAATCTCGTTGCATGGAACATTTTCATACGCACAGCAACTTTTTGATTTGATAGGGGCATTCAAGACCTTGAGGATTTAGACCAAGAAGCTCAGGACAGACTGTTCCCACTCATGAAAGGACTGAGAATGAGAAGGCACAGATTTAAAGAAATCGCCAAAAGAAGCAAGAGCGATATGAGAGAGAACTTTTTCCATGCAGTAGTCATTAAGGTCCGGAACGCATTGCTTGGTAGTATGCTGGAAACAAGTTCAATAAAAGCATTCAAAAGACAGTGCAACTGTTATTTTAAAAGGAACAATATGCAGGGCTAAGGGTAAAAAAAACAGGAGAATGGCACAAAGTGAATCGCTCATTCAAAAACCTGGTGCTGATACGATGGGCTCATTCTGCACTGTTGCATTCTGTGGTCATTCATTCTGAACCACCATAAAGATATTTGCAAAATAATCCAGCTAAACCAAAATCTTGTTTCGAGACTGATGGCACACTTAGTGCATGTCTAAGTCTACTCAATACCTTCCAGTGTCTTTAACAGTTCTAAAGCTTTACACCTTGATTCATAATGCTTAATAAGAGTTTATGGTATTAAGCACCTTGTTAGTTTTAATTTGTCTGCGTTTTCTGAGCTGTGGTCTACAGGTGAAGTAGTTTGAACATAGAGCTAACTCTCATTGAGAATATTTTCTTTGCAGTGAAAATTTCAACCAGTGCATAGCCTTGATCTGACCTTGCTAGGACAAACTGTTCAATATTCTTCTGCATAATAGGTGATCACTGCCTGCAGGGGCGCAATGAGTGCCAAAAACATGAATGATACGTGCGACCTGACTTCAGGCTGGCTTCATTCCTGCCGGTTTAGGCATTCACTGCCTTCACAGGGCTGCTACCGAACACAGTTTTGGGCATGGAAAATTCCTGCCCTTTTGTGTTTCACAAAACAGCAGCAAGTCTAAGTCAGTGCAATGCTCAGTCTTGTATTGTTCATCCAAGAAGAAATAGATTCAGTAAATATGGCGCTGTGTCCTTGTCCTAATCAGCGCCCGTGACAAATCTTTTGTTCAAGATGGAACATTTGCTTTTGTCTTTATCCAACATATATTACATAATGCTACATAACCATGACTTGGCCATTACATCACCTCCTTGTTCTTTCTTTTCGGCTTTATCTTATGCTTTGTAGGATTTGGGTTTATTATCCACCTGCAAAGTGGTCCTCCTTTGTGGCTGAGTGCTGAATATGATGCTTCCTTTATGCAGCAGTTTTTAAAGCTTCGGAAGTTGAGGCTTTCTTTAATGGCACAAAATTCCTGTTTGCTGTTGCTGTTCAGACAGGTGTTCGGAGGAGGCTAAACATCATTACTTAATCCTTTGATCATTGCAAGAGTTACCTGTGAGGTCTCCTCAAAACAGAAAAGATTTTGGGGATTGAGCTTTCTGAAATGTACTGAAGGTGGACACAGCTGTCATGCTCATTGCTACTGGCAAAGCAGAAGAGAAGGCACCTCAACACTCTCTATAACTAGCAAAATACCAAAGATGTTTGCTTATCTGATCTATATCTCTGTTGTAAAATGCGCATCTGATTAAGCCACAATAAAGGATATAGCTGAAGAATCACATGACTCTTCTCAATGTCTGCACCTCGTTAATTTCCATTGGATGACAAACAGTTAGATAGAATGGCAAAATCAGATCATACATGAAGAAACTTAGAATTAAATCTCAAATTCAGGGAGTTTCGTGGTTATTTCTCCATGAAGTTTAGCAAGTTATCTCTGAAGTTTGCCACTCTGTAAATGCACCACGCTTCTTTGGGACTGCTCTTGCACTCACCATTGGCATCATGTTTACAGCCCAGCTGTGCACCAGATCAATCACTGTCAGCCACGAATAGCCCCTCATAGGAAACATAATGAGGGAGAAATGGAAAAAGAAAAGCCTTCAAAGGCACTTATTTGGCACAGGTGACACTTTGTTGGACATGGCATGTTGCACTAGTGGTATTATTGCTGGACTGTTAATCCAGAGGCCCAGATAACATTCTGGGGACCCGGGTTCGAATCCTGCCATGGCAGATGGTGGAATTTGAATTCAATAGAAAAAAATCTGGAATTAAGAATCTAATGATAACCGTGAACCGATTGTCAGGAAAAACCCATCTGCTTCACCAATGTCCTTTAGGAAAGGAAACTGCCATCCTTACCTGATCTGGCCCACATGCGACTCCAGACCCACAGCAATGTGATTGACTTTGAGCTGCCTTCTGGGCAATTAGGGATGGGCAAAAAATGCAGCTTGGTCAGTGATGCCTTCATCCCATGAATGAATAAAGGATTCATAAATGTTTTGCTGATTTACATTATCACCTGCCTGATAGACAGTCATTGTAACTGCAGCTACTAGAATGAAACTATACAAGCAATCCATCCTCAGCACCAGATCATGTTAGAACTCCTTCCAGGAAAGTGTGTGTCCTTCCTTCATGCCCAGTGTTGCATAACATCTTGTCATTGTTCAGGACTGACCGTGGCTCATTCCCCTCACTGACATGCAAGTACAGCCCTGACTAATAAGCGACCAAACCCTTGAGTGATCTCCATGCAGAGCCATAAGACCATCAGACCATAAGATATAGGAGCAGAAATTAGGCCATTTGGCCCATCAAGTCTGCTGCGCCATTCAATCATGGCTGATAAGTTCCTCAACCCCATTCTCCTGCATTCTCCCTGTAACCCTTGATCCCCTTGATAATTAAGAACCTATCTATCTCAGTCTTAAATGTATTCAATGGCCAGGTCTCCACAGCCTTCTGTGGCAGTGAATTCCATAGATTGTTCTGTCAGCCCTGACTGACTTATTACTAATTCCCTAACTGTTTGCACTGAACCTGCAGACCGACTATGATCCATACCCAGACTTTAATGACAGGGAATCCCTGACTCTGACTATCCCAAATAGCCAATTGACCATGTCCAGGGACCTGAACTAAAAATAAATGCTACCTTTGACTTCCTCTGCTGGGGCTCTCTGGCTGGTGACAGTTCCCTTTTACTTGACTGAGGACCATGCCCATTAGACTTTGAGATAAGACTATCTTGTTGATGCACATGCAGTGTGTTTGCTGTGTAAGCTGTTGGGGAGATGCTGTGGGTGTCACATTGACATAGCACGGTGCCGTACAGCAACATGTCCATCCCTTTGACTGATCACTGAGGCAGACATGATGAGCTCTCTGCCTTTGTGTCTGCACCAAACAACAAGGCAAGACATGGTACTGTGAGCCTTTCAATTCTGAATGAGGTGGCAAAAAGTACAAGACAAGGCAAGATGCTGCGCGCATCCAAGTGGGCACAAAGTGAAATAGACCAGAAAAAGCCAGCAAAGAGCGCTGAGACATACCATACTTCAATGCAATGGGTGAGTGCCGGTCTCTGCTCACAAAGGCAGCAGCATCACAGTGAAACTGCCTGTGCAGTCCAAAGTGCAGTATTCAATGGAAAACTGTATTTTGAATGAGTCAGTGCTGTGCCATGATGATGTAGTGAGGCTGGTGCAGGTCTGATATCAACCTTTGGACAGCTGGGTACAGGAAGTCATTGCCCATAGAAGCTGCCCAGAGGTGTCTGGTCCAGAGCGGCAAGTGGCAAACTGCAGCTGCCAAGTACCTACCCAGACTTTCATGTTAGGAATTGTTGTTATTTCGTCCTTGCCATGTTTGGGAGAATAGTAAATTGTGTATAAATGAGGCAAAAACAGGTAATAATGAGATAGAGAAGAATCCCTATCGTGAGGAAACAGGCCCTTTGGCCCAACAAGTCCACACCAACCCTCACAGCATCCCACCCAGACCCATCCCCTCATAACCCACACACCCCTGAACACTATGGGCAATTTAGCACGGCCAATCCATCTAGCCTGCACATCTTTGGACTGTGAAAGGAAACCAGAGCAAACCCACACAGACACAGGGAGAATGTGCAAACTCCACACAGACAGTCACCTGGGGTTGGAATCGAACCCAGGTCCCTGGCGCTGTGAGGCTGCAGTGATAACCACTGAGCCACCGTGCTGCCCTAACTCTTGCAAAAAAGCCTCTTGCTTCTCACTAGTGAGATTCTCATCTTGCCGTGTAAACCTTGGGTGGAAAAATGGACATTATTTTCCAACATCAGGAATTTCATCTATCTGATCTCGTCATATTTTTCCAACTGAGTCACCATGGGAAAATTCATGGTGTTTATGAACGCTGTGAGTTGGGGCTGTTCGGTTGCTATCTCCACAAGCAAAGATGAAAATAGCAAAATCAGTTATAGTTCAATTGTAAGACAAGTTAATTGTTCTTTTGATTTTAAAGATTATCCAGCATTTTTCACTGTTTTGTACACAATTTGCTTGTGGTACTGTCATAAGAATGCTGACTTAGCGTTTGGAGGGGCAGTTGGAGGAACAGTGATGGGGGAGCTTTTACCTTCTTTGTGACCTAATATCATTTGCTAAAAACACAAGAATATTAGCAACAGTGGTACAACAGATCATTTAGTTTCTCCAGCCTGTTCTGCCATTCATCACTGATGTGAAATGCAATTCTCTACCCCTGATTAACTTATCCAACACAGACCTGTTTCAATCTTGAAAACTCCAAATGCCACAATGTCGATCCCTTTCTATAGGGACAGATTTCCAACTTTCCGCAATTTTTTTTGTGAAGAATATCCTTTTCCTAATTCTTATCATATACAAGACTCGCATTCCAGCACCATTACTGAGTTTGCCTTTTTTGGGACTGGGTACCAATAATTTAGTAACTTTGAATGGGCTAAAACAGTTGAAAGGGATAGTGCAATAACAAAAATAATGATTCTGAGGGGGTTAACAGTTATTTAGCACCAAATGAAGGGGATCATAGAGTCATATAGCACAATCATGCAATTTCTAACTCATCCATACCCGTCAGACATCCCAATCTGATCTAATCCATTTTGCCAGCATTTGGCCCATTTCCCTCTAAACCCTTCCTGTTTCTATACCAATCCAGATGCCTTTTAAATGTTGTGATTGTACGCACGTCCACCACTTCCTCTGGCAGCTCATTTCATAAAGGCACCACACCCTGTGTGAAAAAGTTACATCTTTGTTCTTTTTTAAATCTTTCTCCTCTCATCTTAAATCTATGTCCTCCAGCTTTGGACTCCCCTATCCTGATGAAAAGACCTTGGCTATTCACCCTATCCATGCCCTTTATGATTATATAAACCTCTATGAGGTCACCCCTCAGCCTCTGACACTCTAGGGAAAAAATACAGCTTATTCAGCTTCTGCCTAAGTAGGTGGAGCTACTATAAAGTGTGTTTCGTTAACGCAAATTGGCTGTAACGCGATTGATGAATAGTGAACACTGTTTGGATGATGCAAACTTTCTGCTGGACAGATATAACAATTTACTTTCGCAATTTCCCTATAACGCAATTTTCTATGGCAATTTGCTATAGCATGATTTTCTACAGCGCGAGGTCACACGAGAACACAAGTATCATCTTAAAGGAGAACTACCTGTAGCTCAAACCCTCCCGGCAAACACACAGATCAGCTAAGCTTGAAACAGGAGGTTCAGACTGGAGCCCACGACATTATGTACGGCCACAAATTAAAAGAAGCAACAGGAAGACTCTGAGAGCTCTATAATTTAATAGGCTGTTAGAACAGATGTTGTAATAAGAACCAATTTTTCACGAGAGGGAAAACACCTTTGAGTATAACTTGTAAATTGTTTCCAAATCGTCAACATGGGTGTTGTGTTAAAGAACCAAAAGTTTTTAAGTTGTTGTTATTTCAAAGGGAGTTTAGGATGGCGAGACTATTTACGCAAAGGCTACAGGTAGCACTTTAGAAAGTGTTTCCCTTATGACCTGTGCTCACTGATATTTTGCAGCTCACATAGGATTCCCTTGAGTGCCTGCATCCTTCCTGATGGCCCAGCTGGCCTGTGCTTTTCTGCTTTTTCACAGGAGAGATGAGGAGTCCCTTTTAAACAACAGCGTACACAACATTTGATACACAGAAAAACATCAACGTTCTTCACCTGGAATGGACAGCAGAGCTCCTCAGGTTTGTTAAGGTGCTGAAGTATGAGTTCAGAATTGTCGACTTCAAATTCCATGATAATCAGGATTACACTCTGAGCCTCATCCTATAGATGTTAATCTGGAGCTCTAGGCAATTGTACCAGGACCAAGAACATGCCAAGGAATCAACAGAAGCATGTCTATGAGTTGTAAACAGCACTGGTATGGAGAGTATACCTTAAAGTGCGGTGACGTTTGTTGTTCCTTCATAGAGTGTGGGCACCACTTGCAGAGCCCTTGTTTGTTACCCATTATAGTTGTCCTTGAGACAACTGAGTAGCTTTGAAGGCCATTTCAGAGGACCATGATTAAGATCAACCATATTGCTAATCCTCAATAGCAAGTATTTCCATGAATGAAAAGTATTTGTTATCATTGTGTACAAGCCCATTATTGAGGAATTTCATTGCTTTGTAAAAAGGTGTATGTTTGGCAATGTGGGGTTCAGTCACTAACATCCTGTCACTCCATAAAGTGGACTGCAAATCATGCGCCATAGGGAAGTGTACATATTGGCCAACTACAGCAAACAGTGCATCATTGTGCAAGTGTCATGGCTAATGTTGTAAATGTCATCAAGACCAGCTTGAAATAATTCTCAGGCACAAAGGCTGAGGACCGCAGTAACTTTTATAGATGCTGTCAATACTGTGCCTCTTGGCAGAACATATGGCACAGCATCTATATCATCTCACAGGGTTCTTAAATATACTGCATTTCTGAGGTCAAAGTTGACTTTTTTTATTCATTCATGGGATGGGATGTGGCTCTTTATTAGCCATCCCTAATTTCCCAGGGTCAAGGGCTGTGCTGTGTATCTGGATTCATGTGTAGACCACACCAGGTGAGGATGACAGATTTATTCTCGAAATTATATTAGTGAAACAGATTTTTTTTTACGACAATTGATAATGGTTCCATAGTCACCATTAGGTTAGGTTTTTAATCCAGGTTTTTATTGAATTCAAATTGCATCATCCTATTCAAATCCATGTCTCTGGAACATTCAGCCTGGGGTTTTGAATTACTAGTCCAGGGATGTTTTCACTTCACCACTGCCTCTTAAGATGCTGTTTGTTTGAAATTTGCTTGTACATTTGCACCTGTGAGGGAGTGCCGGATGCATCCGCTTCTGTCTGATGATCTGTGCTTCCTTCATTTCTCCTCAACATAGAGAAAGTAAAGGGAAATCCTGAATGGCCATAACACTGTTTCTCCTGTGAAATGATTTGAGCAATAGAAAGAAGCCAAAAATCCTGCGAATGATGCTGAAACGATTATCAAGGTTTAGCTGAAAGTAATATCACAGAGTAAATGAGCCAGAATTGAATTGAGCAATTTAAATTTCCTAAGAAGACTCCTTCTAAGTTCATTCTCACTGCCTGCAGCCAATCAATGACCATGAACATCCATTAAATGTACCAGGGTTGTTTGCAATACCTAGGACTCAAGCAGTGAGAGGAGGACATGGGTTAACTGTTAACAGGGGGAGCTTTTGATGTCAATAACCATATGGGGCAATGGGGCATTTTGGATACCATATCTTGTCAAGTTAGACTGAAAACACTGAAAAGTGACATTTAAATTGTGAGAAGCTCAGCATTCATCAGTTAGAAACTGAAGAGTGGTATTGAACATTTTTTTTTAGCCAAATTAGCAGAATCATTCTTGGTTATAGCTCTGAGTTGTGCAATTTCAAAGTAGCTGTTAGTTTTAGATATGTGCAGCACCAGGCAGATCTTGCTTAAAGATGACCAAAATTGAACCACTTGCTGAAGAAATTTATGTAACCATGGAATATATTGAACCTACAATACACTGTTAATACTGAATCAAGAAAAACAATACCATAGTCGCATAAATATTTATTAGCTAATAAAAGCCGTGTGGAAAATGTAATCCCTTCAAAAGCAAACTTTCACATCTTAATATTACATGGTTCATGAATTGTTTAAGTTCTAACTGCTTTGTAAAATATTCTATCTTTCCTTTTGATTTTGTGGCTTATGTTATAATGTTTTAACAAATGTCTCTGATAGCCTGTTCTGTGCAATCTTTTTATGTGAAGCTTCAAGGATGGCTAAGCAATGCAGAGATAATTACTTGTAAGCTTTGCCATTTTCTAATAGTATTGTAATCTCAGCTCATTTTCAACTAATCTAACCAAACGACAAACTTTTATGAGGAGTTTTGTTAAATCCCCAGTGATATTTTGACTTAATTCACCCTCCTCATACTCCTATCTTCACCTATTCAACATAAATTTGATTTACAAGTAATGAGTTGTATATCGTTTTCAAAAACAACTTAGTGGATGGTTATACCATCAAGTTTGTGTCACTGAGACCTAAAAGAACAGTGATGATGGTTGTGCTGGGGTAAAGACCTGATGAGAGAAGGTAATATATCTTTTGGGGTCCCGGACGTCAATGACAGAAGTGAGGGTGTGCTTGAGTAAATCAGTAGCTACAGAAATGTTGTGGTAAATAGAGCACCAAAAGTTGGATAGCTGCAGTTATGGATGTGCCGTTGTAAATTAATTTGACAATAATTTTTTTTTTCCCAAGGACTGATACAGAAGGAGATAGTGTTAAAGTGTGGGGAGGAACAGATAAGCTGACAACCCAAGACAGGAGGTCTTCATTATCAAGAGGAGCAGGAAAGGAGTGGAACCCAAGACATTTAATCGTCAGCAACAAGTGCAGGCGAGGTGTCAGAACTGGATTTGTTGTAGCTGATTGGAATTGAATCTTACTCTACTACAGAGCTAGTTGTTTAGTGACTGTTTAAGGTTTTCTCTATTCTGTAGTATTAACATAGTGAACAAATCAATGTTAAAGTTAATAAAAGCTATAAAGAGTAACATAACCATGTGAATAATAAAATTAATTAAAATTCATTAAAGATCGCAGTTTGGGTGATGTGCAACATGTGGGAGCTCCTGCATATCACTGTGATCCCAAAGAAACACAGCTGCCATATGCTTGTGGAGCTTGAAGATGAATCTGGGAGTGATAAGTTACTTGGATTCTTTGTACCAGAAGCCAATCACATCACTTGGGATAGGGTCTTCTATTTAGTTAGTGGTCAGCGACAAGAGTATGTGACTGTGAGTGAGGCAGGTAAGGGGACCCAGAAGACAAGACTACAGAAGCGTCAGTTTTTGCAATTGCCCAATAGGTTTGAAGTCGTCTTAGGACTGATTGGGTGAAAGTGGGGCTACAGGGTGAACTTTCAAACTGACAAAACACCATGGTTCAGGAAGATATTCAGGTAAGGGGGAGCAACAAGGATTGTAGTAACAATGGATGATGATATAGCGAAGGGATTAACACCACTCTCTGCAGCAAAGAGTTAAAGCCCAGATGGCTGTGTTGCTGACCTTTGGAGGTGGCAAGAGACCTGCTCAGTGCTGGAAAGGAAATTGCAGTGAGATGGAGAGGATGCAGTGGTCATGGTCCATCTTGATATCCATGACATTGGTAGAACTAGGAATCAAGTGCTGCAAGGAGAAAATGAGGATCTAGGCACAAAATTGAATCTAGATTACTGCCTGAGCTGTGTGCAAATTGGCATGGGGTACACAGTTAGAGGGATAAATATGCGACAGGTATAGGATGATGCTTCCTGCTTCATGGGTTATTGGCACCAGCACTAGGGAAAATGGGATCTGTGCTGTTGGGACCATGCTGGGCCAGTTATCTGGAAAACTGCATAACTAGGAAGTAGAAAGGATTTTAAACTAAACATTAGAAACAAGGAACAAAACCAGAAGTTGCCAGAAAAGCTCAGCAGGTCTGGCAGCATCTGAGAAGAAAAAAATCAGAGTTAATGCTTTGGGTCTGGTGACCCTTCCTCAGAACCTGAGTAGAAACAAGGCATCAAACGTAGAAAGATGTGGAATTGGAACATCAAAGAGTAGATATGAATTAAAAGACGGAGTCAGTGATATGGAAATGAGTGTCAGAAAATGGCAGGAAGGGATCAAAAGAGAAAAAAAATCTGAATATACCAACAATTGAAACTAGATAACGAAAACGTTTTGAAGAAGAAAGAAATAAAACGTCCTGTAGCTAGTTGTCCATAGCATTCACAACTAATTAAGCAAATTGATAGCATACATTGAAGTAAATCAATATAACTTAACAGCCATTTTGGAGACAGGGCTTCAGAATGACAAGAACTGAACATTGAATATTGAGTGGTATATGATTTTCAAGAAAAACAAAAAGAAAAGTAAAGGTGAAGTGATAGAGCTGTTAGTCAAGGATGGGACTTGCGAAGTATTTAGGGATAACTTTGGTTCAGGAGGTCTCAATGTAGAATTGGTTTGGATGGAGATGAGGAATAGCAGGGGAAAGAAGCCACAAATACGAATGGCCTACAGGGCCCCTATACGTAAGTGCAATGTGGTACAAGGTGTACTATATGTAGTACAGGATGCTTATGATAAATGGATGATAATAATCGTGATGATCTTAATCTACACATAAACTGGGAAAAATCAGATTGAGAGTAATAGACAAGAAGAGGAGCTCATAGAATAGTTTTGAGATATTTTCTTAAGTCAACATGTTCTGCTGGAGTTTAGAAGGGTGAGGGGTAACTTGACTGAAGTGGACAAGTTCCTGAATGATCTTGACAAGGTGAATGTACAAAGGATGTTTCCACTTGTAAGTGAGTCCGTACAAGGGGGCACGGTTTTAAAATTAGAGAGAGAAAGATAAATATTTTCTCTGAGGGTTGTGCAATTTTGGAACTGTCTGCCTCAGAAGGCATTGGAAATTGGGTCATTGCATTTTTTTTGAGACAGAGGTAGACAGATTCTTGATATGCAGGGGAATCAAGAGTTATTGGGGAGCAATAGGAAATGTGGCATTTGGAACAGAAACAGATCATCCATAATCATATTGAATAGTGGAGCAGGCCTGAGTGGTCACATTGCCTACTTCTACTCCTGTTTTGTATTTTCATGAGGGGAATGTAGGTGCTGAATAGTGCAAGGAAATGATCAAGACGGCCATAGCTCTGTCTGATGTGATTGGACTACCACAGTCACTTAAGATTGCAAGGTGCAGGGTGTCGATGTGAATGTGGGCCAGAGAGTCTACATTGAGGGAGATACTGAGGAAGGATAAGAGGGCGATGAACTCTAAAGAGGGAGAACGTGATGAGTGAAAATGAAAGTTGGAATCACTGAAGGTGTGATGTTTTGCCATGCTGAGGCTAAGGCAAGAAAAGCATGAAGATAATTTGGTAATAAAACTTTCATACGTGGAGGATGTTACAGGAAGATACTTTAAAAACAAAGAAAGAGGGGTGGAAGAAACTGAGATATTCCAAGAAGGAGAAAGAACCAGAGAAGTAAGGTTTTCAGGCCAAGGGGTGAGATTGTTATAAGTGTCACATGACCACAATGGTCTATACTAGGCAAGTGATTGAAGATACAGCCAGGCTGTGAGGCTTCACTGAGGGAAAGAGGTCAAGTTCTGTTCAAGCTGCGATGTCAACACAACATCCATTAGTAGATCAAAAGGACCTTCTTCACAAAGGAATTGATATTCTGGAAGAAGATATATTGAGGGGAGATGAGAGCTGATCCACTGGCCGAATGTGCATGATCAACCACAAGAGAGTTGAATTTGTTAGGAAGACTTTGTGAAGTTTTTTGCTGGGTCATAATCCTGGTATTCTCTCCCTAATGGCTTGTGGGATTATCTACTGTACAAGGACTGCAGTGGTTCAACTAGGCAGTTCACTATCACATTCTCAAGGGCAATTAAGGATGGGCAATAAATGCTAGCACAGACAGCAATGCCCACATCCCACAAGAGAAGAAACAAATTGATTTACCCCAAGGGAGAGCTTTGGGAGCACAGATTACCAACAGTGTAGGATGTGACAATTAGGGCAAGCTTTTCCATGGAACAGCATCAAATACAACAATGAGCTGGTTGGAGGATGCCAAGAAATACATGGAGGGAAGTTGTAAACTTAACTATCAAGGAGTATGGAATGGAAGTACCAGAGCACGAAGGTTGAGGAATACTGAAGGGTTGGGGTAAGGAACTGATAGGGAAGAGTCATGAGAATAGAATGGGTTCCAAGAAGATTTAAAGAAAGACCAAAACTGAAATTGGATGGGCTTGGATCCAGAATGGCAGCCAGATACACACAAAATTAACTTGGAGAGCTTAAGTTACAGTCTAGTTACATAAAATGAGGGAAAAGCCTAAAGGAGCATGTTGACTCAATCTGGAATCACATAAAACCAACCTTCCTTAAGTGTCCAAATTGGTCAATTTAACAGCATTTCCTGTTTATACTATGTACAATATACAATCAGTCAGATCAAAATGAATAAACAGAGCTCTAAGTATAACCTTGGACACTGATTTTCTTTTCATTTTTTTTGTTCATTAACGGGATGAGGGCATCGCTGGATAGGCAGCATTTATTGCCCATCCCTAATTGCCCAGAGGGCAGTACAGAGTCAACCACATTGCTGTGGGTCTGGCGTCACATGTAGGCCAGACTAAGTGTGGATGGCAGTTTCTTTCCCTAAATGACATTAGTAAACGAGATGGGTTTTTACAACAATCGACAATGGATTCATGGTCATCATTAGATTCCTAATTCCAGTTTGGGGATAACTCCTAAGTCACCTCTGGTAGAAAGTTGCAATGGTTACCTGACAACAGTGAAGGCAAAGGTTGGGTCACAAGGAGACAGGAGTTAATTTCCCACCATTCTTGAGCTACCTCACGTTACTCTTAGTCATGCTTGAAATTTAATCCATATTGTCAAAAATAGGGCCATGTTTTCCCAGTCTGTTAAATACAACACGGAAGGTGGTAGGGCTAGCAAAATGGCAGGAATGAATACATCAAGAAGGCAGCCTGACATCTTCCTGCTACCATCCCACATTGCTGGCTGTGGGAAGGTTGGCAGTGCAGCACATTAGGTCCTTTAAGGGTTACCTACCGTGCTCCTGGCACCTTGCCTGCATTGGGCCCGCCATCGCTTGGGAAAGACAGCCAGATAAATCCTTGTGACTTCTCAAAGGGCCCACACTGCCCCTCCTTTTTGGGCATTCTCTAGCAATCATCACCCTACCAGAAGCCTGCCAGTGTTCAATGCCCATCTGCAATCAGTGAGACCTGTTTGCTTGGCTCTGGCTCCCCAGAATCACACTTTTCCCATTTTTGAGTGCATCCTACCATTGACAGCCCTGTACCATGGTCTTTCAGCCACAACATTGACTTCCACTGGCTCTGCTTAAGCTACTGAGCTACCTTGCCTCTGATATGGCACACAGGGCTTAGGGCAGCATTCAGTTTGGCTCGGTGAGCAATATACCACTCTAGATCATATCACTATGTGAAGCAGAGTTGGATTTTGCCTTCTGGCAAGGCTTCCCCATCACTTGCAAAAGCAACTCTTGAAATCACCTTTATCGAGATCAAACTCATAGGATTTTGTCTTGTGTTCTGCATTGTACCGACTGCCTGTCTGGTTAATACAATTGAACATGTTTTGCTTATGTGAAGATCGGAATGGTTTAGAGGGATACGGGCCAAATGCTGGCAAATGGGACTATATTTATTTAGGATATCTTGTCGGCATGGACGAGTTGGACCGAAGGGTCTGTTTCTGTGCTGTACATCTCAATGACTCTATGACTCTATCACACAATAACATCATCATTGAAGATGGAATTTGAAGAAAGCAGGGCTCCCCAGAAATATTTGGATAGTAATTAGCAATCTTGCAAATGGAGAAAACAATTCTTACTGTGATAATCCAACAAGCCCCATGCAGAATCAATAATTCATCTCCTCATGGAGCTTATTGAGTCTGAATTCCCAATGTGACTGACAAAAGCCTGCCCAGCTGGAACTCCTGCCCTGAGCCCACTCTCACTAGCCTTTTCGAGGTGCAGTGGTAGTGTCCGTACTCCTGGACCAGGAGACCTGGGTTCAAGTCCCACTTGCTGAGGTGTGTTATAACATCTCTGAACAGGTTGGTTGGGAAAATAGGTACATTTTTTTAAAAAGCAGACCCAGCCACTAATGGGCTTTGCTTGTAAATTCTCAATTGGATACATGAATGTTTTTAACTGGTGTTGGTTACCAGTTAACAAAACAGCAAAAAAAAAATTAATGGTGGTTTTAGTGGTGGGAAGGTATTCAATTGTGTGCTATAACATTTCTAGATGGAAAAATAAAGAAATCAGACCCAGCATCTCTGAACAGATTGATTTGAAAGAAATAGCAGAACCAGTGATGGCTCTACAGAACTGTCCATCCTGGGCTGGGACTAGCCTATATAAGCCATGAGTAGTGGCTCTATTTTGGTGTTCAACAATAAATAATGTTCCTTACCATTCGGGCTTTCTGAGTTATCACACTTACATAATGTAATTCAAACCAAACAAAGAAAACTAAAAATATCGAGCATTCAGTGGTAACCTTTCCTATTTTTCTACAAAGCTACTTCTGTTCCAAAAATAAAGCAGTCCATAATTACTTGTATAACTAATCTCATGGGTATCATTAGCACCAGGATAAAAGCTGCTCGTGCAACCCCTTATATTTTTGATCCGAAGTTCTCCAATATCTGAGATACAATGCTTTAAATTTCAAAGTCATTATCTCACAAAACTAATAACCTACTAACCAGAAAAGTATCAATACTTTCAATTCTTGTCGAAGAATCCAGGATTGCTCTTCCTGTATTTACTATCTCTTCCTTGTCATAACCCTCAGTTCTGTTAACCCATATCTAGGTGAATTATTCCAGTATCCATAATATAGACTGTTGGATTTGCCAGGAAATCTTGGTGTGCCAGTTAAGAATTTGCATCTGTGCTGACATCAGCTTGGACTATTTTATTTATGAAAGCTGGGCATTACCCTGGGAAATCTGTTGTCCTATCATGCTTTGCATTATTCTACACCACACCATATCAAGATATGCTCATGGCTGTTCCTTCATTTTTCTCTTCTCATGCTTCATTGCAAATGAAGTAGATGAAACTTTTGCTTATGGCTGCTCCCACAGCTATTTCTTTCCGTCGGAAATCTATTGCTAGCCTCTCTCCAGTGGCTGTGGTCTGAAGGGCACCACTCCAAGTATGAAAGGATGACCAAAGAACACTCATACTGTTACCACCCACCACAGGAAAGATTTATAGGTTGATAATCAAGCTATTTGGCCACATTATTAACACACATTTTGTGGCTAACAAGGCCTGGAGAGGAACTGAAACCCAGAACTATTGGCTCCAAGGAAGGGATATTCACTACACAACATGGCCTTGTTAATGGATCTTTAGGACGTGATAATAATTCACAATTTACTCCATATTTATTTGTTTCTGTTCTGTTTCTCAAATAGCTCATGAGGTCAGGTACTAAGTTCCTTCGCAATGATCAATATCTCTGTTTTAGGGAAGATTGAATTCCTGAACTTGACTCCAAGGTAGTACTTGGAGGTACTATAGAAATAGTTGTTGGAATGCTACATTGCCGTTACAATTGCTGTATCTGCCATGTAAGCTGTTAACTATATCTTTGTAAAATCTCTGGTTCTTAATTCGAGTGATTGTTGAAACATTGTTGCTTTTATTTTCACAATTAGCATCCAAGTCCTTACCATCTAGTAATTCATGCTGAACCTTAAAACTCTCTTCATAACAACTGTGCTGAATTATGTTCAGTATATTTCAAATAGCTTTCTTTATTAGCAGCAAGAGCTGAACGTAAATTAACATAAACAGTGCCTAAACTCAATTCGACCAGCTCATGTACACAGGTAGAACATTGTGCTTGCAAGCTGATGATCCAGTGTGACAAAAAATCAAATAAGCTCCAAAATGTGCTGACTTGGCTTTTGATGCACTCGTTACTCAGAATGTTGAGAAATGTTGAAATTCATAAAAAGCATGTGAAAAAAAGATTTTGTGTGCTTTCATGGAAATTAATAACAAAAAAAAATCATAATTTTTGAAATCCTTCAATGGATTAGTGCCTTTTTATTCCCTTTAGGAGTCATGTACATTTAATTGTCATATGGATAATCCTGTTTGAAAATCAGACTGAATATTACACACCAAACAATTCAGGACATAGACAAAGGCAGTTTAATCAAGAGATAGAGGTGAAGTAGTTGTGACAATCCATTAGTTTCAAATTTGTTTTTGACATTATGCTGGAGATTTTTAGTGAAGTCACTTAGCTTGCAATCAAACCTTTATTGTATCTATCAGATACCTAACACACACTTCCACAGAACCGTTAATCTTGTCAATGAGAAGGTGGGTGTGAGTTTAAAATAGGGAAGGGTTCTGCTTTCAACTCACTGCTATTCTGGTCCTAATAGTTGGAAATGGCAGGAAATACATCCTTATTAATTACTAATGCCTCTTAACTAATGTGTTCGTACGTTCAAAGTTAAGCTTCCATATCATTGAAGCTTTTTTTTCCAGCTTACAATTGCTTTTATTCTTGTTTTGCTTGTGCTTTAGGCAGGTTATTAATTTTAGGACAGTACAGTGATTGAAGTAGTTTCTGAAGGAATGTTCCTTCCACTTATTTTTCCCCTATTTTTTGCCTGTGTTTAGTGACAGCCTTTATGCTCCCATGCTGTTATTTTCATCAGAAATTCCATTTCATGGAATTCTCTGTTAGCTCATCCAAATTCTTACATATGATCCTCAACATTGAGGGAGAAAGAGTTCACTAAAAGTCTGATCAACACAACTGTGTCTCACAGAAAACATTATTGGATAGGGATCAATTGCAGTGAAGTGGGGAGCTTTGTATAATGTCAGATGATCTTAAATAGATAGTATAAGCCTGCATTAATCTCAGGAGGGAATCCTCTTGTTTTTGTGACAGTTTCAAGTCCAACATTACTCTTAAATTCAATCCTGAAGGATAGTCATACTGGACTCAGAATATGAATTCTGCTTCTCTCTCCATAGACGCTTTCAGATCAACTAAGATAAAAAAAAAATTGATCTCAGTACTTATTTGACAAGGGGTGACAATTGACTTCAAAGACTGACTGTACCATGAAGAATACTCAATGAAATGAAGCATAAATAAATCGGGTTTTAGTTTTGACTGAAAGTGTGAACTGCATCATCAATTTAGACTCACTTTGCTTCACATTGATCACATTGTGATGTTTTTAAAAAAGGGTTATTCATGAAGACCCCGACAATAATCACACCACTAAATATATTAATCCTGTGTGGACTGATTTCTATCTTCACTGTGTTCTCGTAACTTACAGGTCTTCAGTATTCCTTTGTAGTGCTTGACCTGTGGGTAAATTTGAGTACTTCCCTTACCATGTTCTGATATAGGAGGCTACAGATCATGTGATGTCTGGCAAGTGGTTAATTCTGAACTTTGTGACAGCTCTTGCACTCTGGGCATGTGTAAAACTGTGTTCTACTAACGAAAACTTCCTTTTTGCCAAATAAAGCAAAAAATATTGAATGACAACCTGAAATGGAGCAGTCTAGAGCTTCCTGATGCTTACCTTCTGATGTCAGAGTTACTGGGATCAGTTGTTCTATGGGCGGTGTCTTAGCTAAGATAAGCTAACTCAACACAGAACAAAGGGCGTACCAGAGGTCTCCCACATCTCCCTAACTGAGATGTAAAGTGCAGAACAGCTTTAGCTACAAAAATTTTCTTCAATGATATTTCTGGTTTGGTAACTCCCTCACTATATTTTTACATGGACAGTTTGTGTACATATAGCTGACACTTCTAACATTTTGACTCACTAGCAGTGGTGGGGCTTTAGTAGCCCACAGGAGGATATGCATGATATTAGTGACAGGTTCACTGCTCTGATATTAGTCTGATTGACAGGCTTTCAGTCAGGCGAAGGAACAAAGTAAGACACGGCTGGTCCAGAATGACCAGGCCCTAAACCAGAATGGTCAGGACAGATGACTGGTCACATCCCTGTTCGGGATAGCCAAATCCTAATTTCAGAAATATAGGGTTTGCTTATTATAAAGGAGTCCGATCTCTCTGGTATTCAAGGGTCAGAAGTGTGGGTGAAATCTGATCTGCCGTGTGGGACTGTCTGGTCTCAGAATTCTGAAGGATAGGAATCCAGTTGCATTCACAGATCACATAAAAATATAGGAGGTATTTTATAGAATCATAGTATCACAGAATCTCTACAGTGCGGAACCAGGCCATTCGGCCCATCAAGTCCACACTGATCCTCTGAAGAGCATCCCATCCAGACCCACTCCCTTATCCTCTTATCCTGCATTCCCCACAGCCAATCCACCTCACCTGCAAAACTTTGGACTGTGAGAGGAAACTGGAGCATCCAGACAAAACCCGTGCAGACACGGGGAGAATGTGCAAACTCCACACAGACAGTGACCCGAGAATGGAAATGAATATTTAAGAGGTTGTGCAGCTTGGTCTGAGGACTCACAGGAGGGATGTTAGAGGCATCGGGCAGGTTGTTAAGGGAGATCATCAGTGGTGGTGTCAAATTGGAGGGGCTTAGTAAAGCAGATACAATGTTCAAGAGTTTTGTGTTTGAGTCTGTTTATTGTTGATGCTCAAAGTGCTCAAATATTAAAGCCTGAGTGTGGACTCAGAACAGAAATGAACAAACTGTAATAATTGCTGTTAGCAAAGAGCTGTAAGCATGGAGGGGACATTTTAAAGCATGATGAATACAACCTACTTTATGCATAGAAACTAGTGTCATCTTTGCATAGCTCCAAAACATAAAAAGTAAAGCAGCAGGGAGGCTAAACATAGCTGGTAAATGAAAAGGCTGGATCCAGCAATCCTTATCTTTAACTCTAGCTGGCCAGGCACAGTTAAGATTCTAATGGTGGATAAATATGAGGCTGCCGGCCATGGACATGGGTTGAGGGTCGAGATGATGATTTTTCAACACTTTAACTTCTCACCTAACACAAAATCCCATTTTTTGGTTGGTTAAAATTCCCACTAGGGAAAATATTCCATTTAGGGAAAATATCCATGCTTACCCAAGTCAAACATGCGGCGATAAAACCTAGATGGTGAAAACCAACTTAAAACAAAGAACAAAGAAAACTTACAGCCCAGGAACAGGCCCTTCAGCCCTCCAAGCCTGTGCCGATCCAAATCCACTGTCTAAACCTATCGCCCAATTCCTAAGGATCTGTATCCCTCTGCTCCCCACCTACTCATGCATCTGTCCAGACACACCTTAAATGAATCTACCATGCCTGCCTCTACTACCTCTGCTGGCAACGCGTTCCAGGCACCTACCACCCTCTGTGTAAAGTACTTTCCGCGTGTATCCCCCTTAAACTTTTCTCCTCTCACCTTGAACGCGTGACCCCTCGTTATTGAATCCCTCACCCTGGGAAAAAGCTTATCTCTATCAACCCTGTCTATACCCTTCATGATTTTGAAGACCTCAATCAGGTCCCCCCTCAATCTCCGTTTTTCTAATGAAAAAACCTACTCAACCTCTCTTCATAGCTAGCACCTTCCATACCAGGCAACATCCTCGTAAACCTTCTCTGTACCCTCTCCAAAGCTTCCACATCCTTTTGGTAATGTGGCGACCAGAACTGTACACAGTATTCTAAATGCGGCCGAATCAAAGTCTTGTACAATTTTAACATGACCTGCCAGCTCTTATACTCAATACCCCGTCCGATGAAGGCAAGCATACCATATGCCTTCTTGACCACTCTATCCACCTGTGCAGCCACCTTCAGGGTACAATGGACCTGAACTCCCAGATCTCTCTGCTCATCAACTTTTCCCAAGGCTCTTCCGTTTACAGTATAGTTCGCTCTAGAATTAGACCTCCCAAAATGCATCACCTCACACTTGCCCGGATTGAACTCCATCTGCCACTTCTCCGCCCAACTCTCCAGTCTATCTATATTCTCCTGTATTCTTTGACAATCCCCTATGCTTTCTGCTACTCCCCCAATCTTCGTGTCATCTGCAAACTTACAGATCAGACCACTCATGCCCTCTTCCAGATCATTTATGTATATCACAAACAAAAAATTCTCACTGTTTCGAAGTTGTATAGAGTATTCATGAACTGGAAGGCAGGAACTTAGAATTTGTTGGTAAAAAATGATAGTGGGAAAAAGCAGTGCTTTGTCTCTTTAAAAGGTGGTGTTTCTTTCAGTGTGTAAACTTAAAATGGATGTCTGATCAGCAGCTAGAAATGCAGGTGCACAGAGAGAGTGCCCAAATTGAAACATTTTGTATCGAACAGCCAAGCAGCAATTTAACCAAGACAACAAGTCGTTTCAAATTTAAGCAATCAATTTCAACCAAGCCCTTAGATACTAAAACCTATTAAATTTAAATCTGATGGTGTTGACAACATCGAACCAATCCTACGTAAGAAATATTATTACGTCACTATGAGAATAAAGACAAGGGCATTTGGAAAATCGGGGAGAGTGAAGTGCCAACTGTCAACTGCCAAGAAACAACACCATTTAGCTCTCCGAGAAAGCACCATCTAATTAAAAGGTACTATGGCATTTCGAACTACAAGTCCTCACAGAAGCAATTACAGAGAAGAACATCCCCGAAAGCAGAATCAGCGGAAGAAAGGCATTTGTGACATCAGATTATGAGGGAAAGGCAAGTTTCTCTGGGTGTTTCAGGGGTAATTATTAGAAGGGAACCTCTGCTCCCATCATACCAGATTGGGACTTGTGTTTTGGATTAATTATCAGAGGGGTTCGGCCATTCCTCCTCCGTAAAATTACCCATATATCATTAATATTGTGTCATTTAGTTCAATACTATTTTAAAATAATCATAGTGATGTTTAAAAGAACACAAGGGGTGAGCAATCTATCCCACAACAGTAACTATTTATGTGATTCTGTCAAAAATCGTGTAAATATTTGAGATTTTAACTTTAAAAAGTACATTTGAATCTTCCTGCAATTTAAAACGTGGTATGCAAAGTAAGCTAATACTGCCACATTATGTCTATCCGGCAAATAATTCCTCACTGTCCATCTTTATTTTTGTGACTTGAATGAGTGTTCTCGTGTCACACTCCCAATCTACTATGTTTTGAGATCACTTGGGTACCATGCTGCAGACGGTCAATATAGGTTGAACAGTGCCTTTTGCTTCCCTTGCCTCTTGTTAAAGTATTTGCATCATTTGTAATAGCTATTTGTTAATAGCTCCTGGAACCATGTTTAAAAATGGAAAAATAAATCAAATAGCTATTTAGAACTACAGTGGCCCCATTACCGCCCTTTACGTATTTTTTCTCTATACCAGTTGAAATGGAGGAGTATCACATTGCTAAGGCATTCTTGTCTGAGGATGCTAATCCTTTCCTGGTGAGGATGAAAAACTGGGAAGAGCTGCCCAGCTGACCTGAACACCCTACCCTTGGTATCCACCTCGGTGTAAATTTGGGATTGGACAGAGGAGCCCAATGTAGTAGAAATGTGCACAGTCAACATAGCCACTAGAAATTAAAGTATAATTTGCCGGTTTGTATCGATGTGTAAGGGCTTTAGGAATCTGGAGAAACCTTGCAATGATTTCACAGTTTACGGGGAGGTTTTGTTTGATATAAGGTGCAAGGTCAATAGGGTTCAGGAGAAAATCTCTTAATAATGTAACAATAAGATTAGAGCTTGGATTATCTCAGATTACTATGTACAGTTGTATTTAGTACTAATCTGCAATAAACAGAGTCCTAGAGAAAACCAAGACGGATGCCAATTCTTGACCTCAGCTTCTTTTTGACCAGTCTGTCTTGAGCCAAGCTCTTATATCTTGGCATAAAACCACAAGACAAAAGAAGATATACTATAAAAATAAATCAATTAAATAACATTTGTTCGGAACTATAGCTTTATTGAAGAATCCAATAGCATTGAAATCAGGCCCCTTAGTAAACCTGGCCTCTCCAAATAAAATATTGTGCCCTCATAGGGTTTGATGTGAGAGACAATGGACATTAATATACTTCCATTTGAGGTTAAATATCTCTGATCTGGTCCAAATCACATGGATTTACCACTGTTAAGTACGGGAGGGTTGATAAGCGATAATTCCTTATCACAGGGGTAACATCGTGAGAAGGAATACCAGCAGTAAGACAGAATGTGTCTAATCTGCGCAGTAGGTGCTCCTGCTGCTAACGTTTTGAAAACCTTTCATTCGGGGCTTCACATCTGTTGGAGAATACTAACCAGAAACTACCAAAATAAGCTTTGAGCCTGCTATACTCAAGATTCTTCATGTAGCCCTCAGCAGCTACCAAGCAAATTAATTCCCTGAAAGAAAATCCAGTAAAACTGGTGAATTACACATACTAGTCTGACTTGTATACCTCAAAATGGAGGATCAATATGACCTGTACATTCATTTCCAAGTATCACATTTTTTGCTGGGTTTTCCTTTTAGGTTTATTAATCCTTTTCTTTAAAAATCATTACCACCTACTGTGACTTAATTCAGAAACCAGAACTAGTAAGGCGATTGATTGCATGGTTTTGTAAATTTTCTTGGGGAAGTATGTTCAACATCTGCATTTCCCTTAAGAGCGCTGACAAATCCCAAGAACCTTGTGATTGGAACAACGTTGACCAGGTGGATCGTGGTGAGTATGAGTTGTCTGATTGGGGCTGTTAACCTGGAACAGTCGGGCATCCCTAGCTGACAGATATGCACAGGAGTCTCAGAGAGTCTCCTCACTCTTGTGGCTGCCTCTGAGCTGGCTCGTCAGAGTCCATGCACCGTGCACATGCGAATAGAGGGTGACATTGATGGGATACTCGCCTTTGTGTAGATATATCATCATTGATCATCTGGCATCTAGATTCAGGTGCATTCTGATGGTCAAGGCAAAATTTCCTATTATCAGTGAAGCTAAGACCAAAATAGACGCTACCGATTCAATGAAGGTTAACATAGGGGGAAAATGTGGAAAATGGGTGATAAAATATAAACAATTATTTTAATGGTCAAAAGATTAACAATTTCCTCTCTTGTCTTATTCCCGGCAATTTTAAAGTTTCCTTTGTATCTCCCTTGCTTAGCACAAGTTGAAACATTTAGCAAAGGTCATATTGCTGATGTGAATAGTGCACAGTGTTCAAATAATGCAATTATTAGCCTTTAGGAAGTTTTGAAATATAGATTTATAATGTAGATTCCTTCAAAAACATTGAAATTATTCTTGGTATAAACCTTCATCATTATTAGTAAATGTATATTCGTGGTCAACCACTGAGGGTCATACATTAGTCTGTATTGCTGTATGCTGTAGAATCCCCATTGAGATTAATTTTAAAAATTTTTTTCATGGAGTGTGGGTATTACTAACAAAGCTTTAGCTGAACATCCCAATTACCCTTGAAATGGTAGCAGTCAGCCACATTGTTGAAATCTTTGGCCCATGTGGTCGAGACTTATTTTTCATTCATGGGATTTGAGCATCACGAGCCAGGCCAGCATTAATTGCCCAGAAGGCAATTAAGAGTCAACCACATTGCTGTGGATCTGAAGTCACTTGTAATCCAGACCAGGTGTGGATGGCAATTTCCTTCCCTAAAGGGCATTAGTGAACCATATGGGTTTTACCAATAACCAACAATGGATACATGGTCATCATTATACCCTTAATTCCAGTTCTTTTAAATTAAATTCAAATGCTACCATCTGCTGTGGCAGGATTCAAACCTAGGTCCCCAGAGCATTACCTGAGTCTCTGGATTGACAGTCCAGTGATAATACCATTAGGCTGTCGCTTACCCAGACATACCCCTATTGCAAACCTGAGGACAGTTCTAGGATTTTGAGCCAGCATCAGTGAACAAATAGTGATATTGTTCCAAGTTAGGATGGTGTGTGGCTTGGAGGGAACTTGCAGGTGGTGTTCCCATGAGTCTGCTGCCCTTAACCTTCCAGATGGCACAGGTTGTGGGTTGAGATGGTGTTTTTAAAGGAGCTTTGCTTTGCTTCAGTGCAGGTTACAGGCTAGGCTAGTATTTATTGCTCGCCCCTAATTGTCCAGGGGGGCAATTAACAGAGAAAACACATTGCTGCATTCTGGAGCCACAAATAGGCCAGATTAGGTACGGCAGATATCCTTCTCTAAAGAACGTTAATGATGTTGCCATTAGATCAGATTTTAAATCCAGATTCTTCTTGTACGGTATGTATTAAACAGTACAGATTGTTCATCAATGGTAGAGAGAAGGGAAAGTTGGTTTAATGGTTGAGGTGTTGATCAAGCAACCTGCTTTGTCCTGGATGGTATTAAGCTTTGTTGGTTTTGTTGGGGTTGAACCCATCCAGGTAAGTGCAGAATATTTCATCACAGCACTGACTTATTTCTTGAAGATGGTTGTCAGGCTTTGGGGAAACAAGAGATGACTTTCTTGCCTCAGAGTTCCCAACTTCTGAACTGCCCTAGTAGTTACCATATTTATGCGGCTCGCTCAGTTCAATTTACTGTCAGTGGAAAACCATGGAATGTTAATAGTTTGACGAGCAGCAATGATAATGTTATTAAACGCCAAGGGCAATGGTTAGATTCGGTCTTGTTGGATGACCATTGCCTGGTACTCATCTGTTGTGGGAAAATAATTTTGCCCTTATCTGCTGAAGCCAGAATATTGTCGAAGTCTTGCTGCATTTGGAAAAGGACTGTTTCTGTATCTGAGTTGTAAATGCTATTGAAAGTTGTGCAATCATCGGTGAATGTCCTCACTTCTGGCCTCACGATGGATGGAAAGTCATTAACGAAGCAGCTGAAGTAAATTCTGCCCAGCACATAAGGAGCTTTTGCAGTGATATCCAGGGATTGAGCTGATTGAAGCCTAACAACTATAGGTTTATTCTTTTTCCCTCAGTATGATTGTCCCCAGTTACTATGGTTTTCAATTTTGCCAGGGCCCCCTGAGTCAGTCTAATATGATGTTGATGCCAAGGACAGTCACTCTCAATTCAGCTGTTTTCTCCATGTTTGGTCAGGAACTGTATGGCCCCAGCAGAGCCCAACCTGAGCATCAATGAGAGGTAACTGAGAACTAAATGGTGCACGATCGCAATGACATTCCTACAATATGCTAATAATCAATGGCAGGTTAATGGGGTAGTAATTGGTCACATTTGGATTTGCCACAGATTTTTGTGTGCAGAATGTTGCTGGCCAATCCTGGACATTGTTGGGTAGAGATGCCAGTGTAATAGCTGTACTGGAATAGCTGGGCCCAGGAACACAGCTAGTCCTGGAACACAAGTAATTAGTATGACTGTCAGGGCCTGTAATTATTGCAATATCAAGCCCATTCACCCATTTCTTGATATCATTTGAAGAGAATCGAATTGGCTGAACTTTAGCATGTAATGTGTGGAACCCAGAAGAGGCTGGGATGGATCATTCACTCAGCACCTCTGTGTAAAGGTGGTTGTAAATGCTTCAGCTTTGTTAGTTATTTAATTGTCCACCACCATTCATGATTAATGTGGCAGGACTGCAAAGATTTGATCTGATCCAGCAGCCGTGAGATTGTTGTTTAGTTCTGTCTATCATATGCTGCTTTGACTGCTTGACATGAAAGTGGTCCTGTGTTGTATCTACACCAGTTTGACAGTTCTGATATGCCTGGTGCTTGTCCTGTCTTCCTCTTTTGCACTCTTCATTGGGCCAGGAATGGTCCCTTGTCTTGATTAATGGTAAAGTGGGGAAATGCTGATCGCAAGGTTACAGGCTGTGATGAATACAATTCTGATACTGCTGATGGCCCGCAGCGCCTAATGCCCAGTATTGCTGTATCTATTCTGAATTTATCACCTTCAGCAGTGGTTGCACCACAAACACAAGACAATGTTGCAATAGCGACATTTCCAAAAACATTTGGATAGGTACATGGATGGGAAGAGTTTCGAGGGATATGGAGCAAATGTGGGCAACTGGAACTAGCTGAGTGGGCACCATGGTCAGCATGGATCAGTTTGGGCCGAAGGGCCTGTTTCCATGCTATATTATTCTATGACTCTATAACACAATAAATAGTATGCTGAGTGTGAATATAGAACACTGTCACAAGGATTGTGAGGTGGCATTTCCTGTCTACACATGGAAAGATCGCTCAGCTAGATTGGTCCAGATTCTGGTAAGTTTCTCCTTGGTGTTCTCTCGCCAAATTCCGCAGGCCCAGTGCAGTAATGTGGTCTTTCAGTACTCAGCCAGCTCAGTCAGTAGTTGTGCTACTGTGCCCCACCTGGTGATGGCCATTGAAGTTCCCACCCAGAGTACCTTTGGTGCTCCTGCACTCTGAATGATTCCTCCAAGTGTTTTATCGACATAGAGGAGTACTGATTCATCAGTTGAGGGGCAGTCTGCTGGTGCTAATCAGTCAGATGTTTCTTTTCCCATGTTTGACCTGATGGACTCCATGGTGTCCAGAGCCAATAATGAGGCCCTACGGCTCCTCTATACTACACTGACACCTCACATGGTGGATCTTGTCTGCTGGAGAAATCAGATATACCAGAGATCATTGCTGACTGGGATTTTGTGGGTATGATTATGTCAAACTGTCACTTGACAAGTCTGTGGAACTGCCCTGCCAATTGACACAAGCCTCCCGATACTCGTAAAGAGGGCCCACAGTGTTGGATTTGCTGTTGTCATTACAGATGACTAAGTTGATACTGGGTGATCCCTGGTGCCTTATTTTGTTTTGGCTAATCTGCCATGTTTGGTACAACTGGATGGCTTGCTGGCCCATTTTAGAGGACAGTTAAGAGTTAACAGTGGGTCTGCAGTCACATGTAAGGAAAGTAGATTTTCTTCCCTAGAGGACGGTGGTGAATCAGATGGGTTTTTGTGACAAATAGTGATATGTTCCTGGTGCCATCACCGATACAAACTACAATTCCAGAATTTTTGAAGTAATTAAATGTATTAGTTAATTATATTTAAATCCCATTAGCTCCCATGGTTGGGTTTGAACCCACATCACCAGGACATTCATTTGGGCTTCTGGATTACTACTCCAGCACTTAAAAAGAAGTAAAATCACCACAGTCCAACTGGAGCAGACATCCATTAGAGAGAGAACACTGGTGGGTGAGGGAGATTTTAAGAAGTGCAGTCCTTAATGTAATCTCAGCTGGTGCAGGAATGTAACCCACATTGTTGGCATCACTTTACATCGCAAACCAGATGGCCAAAGGTATAGCCACTGAGATACCACAAATTGGATTTATACATCACCTTTCATATTCTCAGGATGTCCCAACATATTTCATGACTAATGAAATCCTTTTGAGATCTAGCTACTGTTGTAATGAAAGAAAAATAGCAGTGAAATAATGCCTAACAATATTCCACAGGCAACAATATCATTACAGGCAAATGATTTATTTTAATGTAGGTTGAGAGATAAATATTGATCATCACTTGTCAGCTATTTTCTTCAATATAGTGCCATGGGATCTTTCCATCCACTTGAGAGAATTTGGGCTTATAGCCTTACTTGGGTCCCTAGCACTAGACCTACTCTGTACTGAGGGAATGCTAGACACTTGCGAGCGCAGTAATTTGAATGAATTTGAGCTGTCAGCTAAAATTTTGCTCTCAAATTATTGGACTGGGTTTTGAAGACATAAACTTCTGTCTCAAGGCCGCAGTTGACTCCAAAATACCTATTTCCATTTTTTCAGTTCTGTAAGTAATGTCAGTGCGTCCATGGAATCATAAAGTCATAGAATTCCTACAAAGTAGAGGCAGGCCATTCAGCGATTGAGTCCACACTGACCCTCTGAAGGGCGTCCCACCGACACCCAGCCCCCACCACCACCACCACCCACCCACCCCACTTCCTTATCCCAGCATTTCCCATGGCTAATCCACTTAGCCTGCATATCCCTGGACACTATGGGCAATTTAGCTTGGCCGAGCCACCTAACCAATACATCTTTACGACAATATTCCTACTGGTGTTGATAGAGTGTATGTGAAGTCCAACAACCAACCTATTGTTCCTACTATTTAATATTGCAGACAAAAAAACTTACATTTATATAGCACCCTTCCTAACCACTAGATGTCCCAAAGCACTTTAGAGCCAGTGAGTGCTTTTGAAGGGTAACACTGTAATAATGTGGAAAATTTGGCAGACAATTTTCATGCAGCAAGTTTCCACATTCAGTTAATGATCAGATTATCTGTTTTTATATTGTTGATTGAAAGATAGTGTTCTGACAAATATCTATTTCCCTGCTGTTCTTCAAAATGGTGTCATGGGATTGTTTCTTGTACATGAGAGGACAGATGGGACCATAATTTAACATTTTATCCCAAAGACAATGCCTCCACTGGGCACAGCACACTAATATCAGCCTCGATTTTCTTATACACAAGTTTGTGGAGTGAGATGGAAGCTACAATCCTTTGATTCAGAAGTGAGGGCGCTACCAGCTAAACCACAGTGAACAACTTGCAGAATAGAGTAAGCCTGGTGAATGGCTGGGGAATAGCAGGGAGAGAGAAGTGCAATTCAATAGCCCTCCTCCTCTTTGCCATTTCTGCTGCTACTTTGGTCAGCACGTTATGCAACCTTTATAGCACACAGCTTACTTCTGATTTGGAATCCAGCAAAAGGTTGAACCAGCAATATTAAATTTTTTCAGGACATTCTAGTAACTCCGTTTAACCTCACAAAGTGCATCAGTGTGCAAAAGAGTTAGAGGCCTATGCAATTACATCCCGCCCAGGAGATTCTCGCACCAAGGCTGAGGCTGACATTCCGATGTAGTAGTGAGGGAAGTGCACTGTTAAAGATGTCGTCTTTCAGATGAGACGTTAAGCTGTCTGTTTCTCGGTTAGATGTAAAGAGTAGGGAGTTATCCCTGGTATCCTGGCCAGCATTTATCCTTTAATCAGCATCAGGGCATCATTGCTGCTTGTGGGAGTTTACTGTTCAGACATTGGTTTCCATGTTTCCTACAATTTAACAGAAACTAACTTCAGAAATACTTCACTGGCCTTGAATCTTTGAGATATGGCGCGGAAACGAAAGACATTATCTAAATGCAAGTCTTTCAAATTCCAAGGCGTTTGATTAATCTGTGTTCTGGATCAGGTACAATACTATCATATTAATGTTTCCTTTAATTTGTACCTCCTCTTACCTTTTTTAGAAATAAAACACAATAGAATGTGAATTGTAGATTCCCTCATTTGTGTTAGACAGATGTCAGCACAAGGCTGCTTTGATAGGTTGCAGTTCTTTTGTCCAAATCAGTCCTGTTCCCATTGTGCCTGGAATATTGACATTGCCGTCTTTGTGTTATCCTGATGAAGATAGTGTGTTTTGTTTACTCGACTGCACCCTATGTTGGATGGGTAATGGCCAACCATAAATACTAACTCCATCACTAACTCCTAGTGAACTTTAACAGCTTAGAGGTCACGACTGATGTGAGGTTGTACCTGTACAGTTCATTGAGCCAGGTATGGCAACTTGCATCTTTAATGGTCTATATCCAATTGGCATTAAAAGAGAGAACCTGAACAAACAAAATAAATCCAGTCAGGCTGCCTTGCCCAGATGTAGGCCTTTAAACAATGTTGCAATCAGCCTGAAATTAGCTTTGTGATGTATAGCTCCCTTTTAGTGACCGACTGTAAAGAAAACAAAACAGGCACATTATTAAAAAAACAGCTGTTGCTTCTGGGAAAGAGACAGAGACTGTGTTGCTTTTCCCTGACATACTTTCAGTCTGGAATCAATTCTTGAGCAACGTGCATAATTATATGTTATTACCAGAACTGGATATCATCCAGAATATCTTACATTAATATACCAGTGCCGGTCAGCGTTGTGTTACCATACCCAGAAGGGTAGTTCCATGGGATTAAGCGGAACTGGATGATAGATTATTGAAAATGAAGCACAGAATCTGGATTTTCTTTTCATTTGCTCATCAAGCAACCTAACTATATTTATTTCAAATAATATTGATGTTAATATTTTGGTCACTTTGTTCACGTAAAGATAAAACACTTGGGGAATATATTTATTTAGAATGGTAGAGATGCCTAGGTAATTCTGTCATATAACCGTGCCTCTGCACATTTATAGGTAATATTGATACTCGTTGTTAGTTCACGCATGACCTACATAAACCTGCAGAATGACAAAGTTCGAACACTTTGACATTGTTCCTGTATCCTCCCAGTGGGAGGATTTCTGACTCCCTATGCCCATATGTTCAGACACACATGTCCAGAAATATGCAATCAAGCTTGTGTTTCTCTTTTTGAGCAATTTGTTTCTTCGTTCTTTTTATTCTAGTATGAAGAACGCTCAGTAGCTTCTCATCTTTCAGTAGTGCCAACAAAATATCCGAGATAATGTGGCGAATATAAACATTGTGCGGTGATTTATAGCTTATTTTAATCAGATGTCCATGGTCATTAGTCTCTACAGGGAATCCATATGGAGTGTCATTAGTGGCCTGGCACTTTACCATTGGACCACCCCAAATACAATTGAACCGAATATTGTTGTAATTTTAACGTAATCCTAATTGATTATCATTTCTGCTTTCATGTAGTAGGATTTAAGAAGATCATCAAACAAGTTAATTCTTTTTTTGTTTTCCTTGTGCCGGCAAGGTAAGCAAAAAACATTACAGTGTGCCACTGGGTATAGGAGACTAATAAAAAGCCTGTGTTGCTTGGCATTTCTTCTTGTTAGTAAAGTTGAGCTTGTAATATTTTTTGCTTCATCTTGGCAGACCTTTTGCACGTTTTGATAGCCTTGTTTAATGTAACTGCTCCCTCGTGTTTGCTTAAGTTTCAATAAGAGCCAACTATTTGTTACACCTTTAATAAACTCTTTGACTTTTTTTTTCATTTTTAACCACCTGGCTGTGTTTGCTTAGAGGGATTTGCAGTGACTGGTAGCTGGCTGTATTGGCTAGGGCTTAATAGGGCTAGGTCACTTGGCATCAATTCGAAAGATCAAGTGGTCAAACAGTGCAGCTACGCCAAACAAAGTGCAGCCTCATCTATGCCAGTTGTCAATCCTTGGAAGGTTGAGAATGCCATGCAACTCGGCAGGCTGTTCTGGTCAGTTACCAATGTTTATATGTTTGTTGGAATGGCCAGAATCACTGATTCTGCTGTGCTTACTCAAACTTTAATCCTGTCAAATCAGGTGCGTAGCCAAATAGTTTGAAAGTTTTACAGAACATTAGACAGTGCTCTATCGTATGTGACATTGGAAAACCAATTTTTCAAGTGATCAGTTAAAATAAACGCACTTTGAAGGCTCGAAGCAATGTTTAATATTTAAAGGATTAACTAGTCATTCAAAGTTTATGAAATAATTTTAACGTGATGTAAAAAGGGCTGTAATTAGGTATACTTCCAGTAATTAGACCAACACAATATATGCTAATATTAACCAGTCGGCACTTACTTGGTTGATTACCCACCAAGGCAAGGTGATAACATTTGCGTACCTTAGATAAATGTGGCAGGTAGTTTCTTGTTATCAATTATTTTGCATGATATAGAACGATGCAGCACAAAGGAGGCTCTTATGTACAGCTATCCAGTTAGTGTCCTCCCTTGCACTTTCCCTTTTGCACTGCAATGTACCAGTAGCAACTTGCGTTCATATAGCACCATTAGTATAATAACAAACCCAATCACATTTCCAGAGTTTTCTTTCCAGGTTTTTGTCCAATTTCCTTTAGAAAGTTATGGGTGAATTTGTTTCCACCGCCCTTTCTGGCTGCACATCAGAGCACATGTCACTCAGTAAATAAAAACATCACTTTCCCTCAGTTCTTTCTTTTATAAATTGTTTAACTCAGTTAAGTTTTAGTGACCCACCAGAAAAGGCTGATTATTTCAATCTTTTATAATTTATCAGCCTGGCAAAAAGTGACAGACCTGCTCAACCACAATTAAAAGGATCTTTTATAACTCAAAAGTTTAAAAACTTAAGGCAAGGCAATTACTCATTGAATAATTAGAATACCCTAAGCTCCTAATTTCAGTACTAATTCAGTAAGGTGCTGTAATCCTAAATTGCACATAGACTTTCACTGGCAAAATACTAATTCAAGACTAATTTGACTGCCTTTTCTGTCTAGCTGTTCTCAAGGTTCCCATGAGAAAGAAAGAGTCCAAAACAAACAGAGGACAATAAAACAAGCTCACCTCGCTGTGAAAGGTACAAATGAAATTAGCCTCTTGCGAAAAAGGGAAGATGTTTCAACTCACTGCAATAATGTCATGCCAGTAAGGAAATGTTGTCTTTTGGGATGAAAAATTGCACGTATGCATTCAGCTCAGCTCTATTCATCTTAAACTCTTGTCGAAGCCAGTCACAAAAGGATGCAACTGTTGGGCCAACCCCTTTAGGCTTGCTGTATAGAGCTGGACAGCGCCTTGTACTTTGAGGTGTCAGACCTTTTGTACCCAGTACTAGTTTATGATGCTCATGTCAAGCATTCCAGTCAATGATCACTTTGTCCAGGGCTCTGGCTGGGGCAGTGGGAAAACTGCCCACTCCTATCCCATCCTCATTCATCTTCTTCCAGCCTGTTGTCCACTTTTCCCTCTTGGATATCAAGGATACCCAGTTAATGTACTGGAAAATTGCTCAGCGTGTTTATGGGAGCTTGATAAATGAAAGAAAAATAAAATTCACTTGCAGTGAAACTTTTTTTTCCCACTGAACTCACGGAGTAGCCCTTTGCTTGTCGGTTGTGACCCCTATTAAAAGTGTTTGAATGGGATTCCAGAGGTGTGTGCTACAATCTGTCGGAGCAGCACTTTCCAATTGATTATTTTTTACAATGGGAACTGCTTCAGAGATGTTTTCTTTGCTGAAACGTTCTGTTTCCACTTTGCAAAGGAGAATAATGAGATAAATTCATTAATACAAACGATAAAATGGGAAAATAAAACATATGTTTGATCTTTAAAAGGAGGCAACTTACAAACTGACTTTGCTGTTACTGAAAGTGAGCATTTATTGCTTGAAATACATTTTTATCTATTATTATTCTCTAAACCGAGCACTGCTACTGGACTTTTGCTGGATTATTATTCCTAAAATTTTGCTCATGGGAAGTCTTGTGTTAAGACCAAATTGTTATATTTTCCCTTTATAAGAATTAGGCTTTACTAAATTTAAAGTGCACACATGTAAAAACGTTCATATCATATTTTGCCCGTACACACAGGGCAAGTTCTTAGGCTATCTGTTAGGCATAAAATACAACATAAACCTTTAACTCTTTGAGGAGTGGGTGAAGATGTTTGCACAAAAATAAATCAAGGGTCCCTCACCATTGACGCTGACTTATGGCAGTTCTTTTCTAAGTGTGAAAGAGCTATAACTCACAAGTTGTAAGATGGAATTGAGTTATGATGGCCTTTTTGAAAGAATAAATGGATACTAGTTACTCATCGGCAGTGAGATATTCTGTTCACTGCCAAAGCCAAGACACAACTGTGTGACACTTTCACTCAACAAAGCTCGGTGAAAAATCTCATTGTCGTTGATTTTATTTTAATATACTTTTGCATCAGCAGTCTTTAAAGTTTCTCCACCTGTATAATGCTACGGTTTCTCAAGGTAAGTTTAAAAAACAGAAGTGGGTGGTCAGAAACCAAAAGTTCAGCGTTTAACACCCAGCAAGAAGGCTATGGTCTCAGGGTCAGTGGCTGTCTATCACTCAGATACACTTTTCCTACTTGAGTGACTTTACTCAATTCCTCACAGCGCCCCACGCTACACGATAGTGGGTGGGGGGAGCATATCATCTCTTGGGGAGTTGGAGGTGGGGGGGTTAACCTGCCAATCTTCAGCTTGTGCCTCCTGCCAGCCAATGACAATTGTATTGATGATGCTTTGGGTGGAGTTAGAAATAGCCATGCCACCCCCACCCCCCCACCCCCTACCACCACAACCAGTTGGGCCAGCATACACTCAATGCGCTCAATCTTATAAAAGAACATTTCATGGGACAGGCAGAGAATTGCTTCCCCTCAACAGATGAACAACAATTCACATCCATCTATTCCTGCATGTTGGTTCGAAATTATTTCTAGGATATGTATTACAAGTACATGAGGTGCACTGTGTGATATCAACAGGATTGTGCTGTGCATGTAAATAAGCGCAATCGTAGGCAGATGTTTTTCCTCCTTGGAAGTGATGAGATACATTGCGAGAAGGGGGCAAGCATAATTCATTCAATTATTTCCCCTTCTCGCCACCTGGTCAATAAACTACCGGGCAAGGACATTCATTAAGGACTTTCTCAACTCTCTCTTGATTAAACTCCTTAAGTGGTTATTAAGGGCCACTAGCTTTGCCTCCCACTTTCCTGAACCACTGTTCCCCATGACCTCACCCCCGACATGAAACAAAGGAAAACCTCCAACCTTCTCATTCCTGAAGACAAAGACTTCAACAATGGTCTTTAGGACCCCAAAACTGCTGGTCTATGATTGGATGGCAGCTTCTGGCAAGACAGGACTCTACCGTTGTGGCCTGCAGAAGATCAGGAAGCTCGCCGCTCAGCTCTTAAACTGATTGGCTCATGACCCAGTAAGCTTTCTTCCCCACTGAACATGTCCACCCCCACAGCCAGCCTGTAAATCACAACCAGTGGATCTCAAAACATGAATGAATAACAGGGAAGACAATTCCATCATGGATTTTCCATCCTTCTGCTGATGGAAATCGGAAGTATTTAGATCAAGCCTGTGCAAATATTGGGCCAAACTAGAATTAGAGTGTCAATACAGAATGGTAGGAGGTCACTCAGTCCATCCAGTTCGTATTGACATTCAGTGGAACATGCAGTCACATTCCAACCCTGCCTCCCCGCATCTACACACTTAACCCTGCAGTTTATTTTCCCTCCAGTTCCAATCTAATTTCCTTTTGAATTCATTAATTGTTACCTTACCACCATCCATGTAGGCAGTGAGTTCCAGGTCATTGCCACTTACTGTTTTAAAAATGTACTTTCTTGGATCAATCTTTATCTCTTGCCCAAAACCCTGAACTTGTGCCTCATAGCCCCTTGATCCTAAAACCATCTGCTAATAGGAACTGTACACATTGAGGCTAAAACTGAATTTTAACAAACAAACAATCCTTTGAAATAACAACTTTTAGATCAGAACAAGTGTGAATTTCAATACATGATTTTTAAAATTAAATCAATCACTTTTCCAACCATTAACTGGTGGAAATGATGTTAACTGCTGAGATATAGAGTGACAGAACTATACAGCATGGAAACAAATCCTTTGGTCCAACTAGTCCATGCTTGACCATGTTCCCAACTAAACTAGTCCCACCGGCTTGTGCTTGGCCCATATCCCTTCAAACCTTTCCTTTTCATGTAATTATCCAAATGTCTTTTAAACGTAACTCTGCTTGCATCCAGCACTTCCTCTGAAACGAGCCACTCCCTTTGTTAAAATGTTGCCCCATGTCCTTTTTAAATCTCTCTCCTTTCACATTAAAAATATACCCTCTAGTTTTGAACTCTCCCACCCTAGGAAAAAGACCTTTGCTATTCGCCTTATCTATGCCCCTAAACTCCTACACTCCAGTTAAAAGAAAGTCCTAGCTAATTTAAAAATTTCTTATCCAATTGCATACACCTTCTTAGTAACACACATTGAATACCGACTGAAACAAGTTTGTTCTTTGATTGAATCAAACACGGGTAAGAGAGAGTCAAGTACCTTGGATGTTCAAGTGTGTTACCTTCCATGTCTGAGGGTGGTTGGGGGTCACCCCAAATATCCATAAAGACTATTATCAATTTTAATAGATGCACCTTAGAAAGCATTCTATCCAAATGCAAGAAACAACAGAGTTGTGAACAAAAGCCCAGCACACCAAGCAAGCCAAGCTCCCATCCATTGACTCCGTTGATACTTTTCGCTGTCTCAAGAAGGCAGCCAACATAATCAAAGATCTTTCCCACCCCGGTTATAATCTCTTCCAAACTTCTTCCATTGGGCAAATTTTACAAAAGCTTAAACACAAATACCAACGGATTTAAGAACAGTTTCTTCCGCACCGTTATTAGACTTCTGAATGGACCTCTTAAATTTTAAATGTAATGTTGGCCTCGCTCTTTTTGCACCTTCTCTGCAGCTATTACATTGTATCCCTTGCTCTGTTCTATTACCCTTGTGCTTGTATGGTATGATCTGCCTGTATCGCACACAAAACAAAACTTTTCACTGTACTTAGGGACACGTGACATAATAAATCAAAACAAAATAGTCATTGAGTCACTCACCTGTGGGCAATAGAGTGCCTTTTTGGAGTGGAATGAAACATCTCAATAGAACAAAAACCCATGTCTGCGCTGATTTCCTACTCTGCGGGGCAGCCTGGATATTATTAAAGTTTAGTAGGTAATGCTTGGATAAAACAGATCTCAGTTTCTTTTAAATATCTAGTATTAATGGCATCTGATGCCATATTTCTCAACATTGACCATCCCACAAATGTTTTATTTTGTCCAGAAATATAAACCAATATGTTGTTTCCTCACATACCATGTTAAAGAGAAGAGACTGTTTTGTTTTAAAATAGGGAGCATGGTAATAAAGAGGAGCACAGTTTGCTGGAGAAGGAGTTTCCAGCCTGAATCTGTAACAGTGAGGTGACTAAATGAAAGCCTTGAGACAGTTAAATTTAAGTCAAACAGTGTTTGCAGTTATAATCCCCCACTTTATCCTTTTTGTATGTCTTAGGGTCAGAACTTTGGTCTTGGCAGTCTCTTAACACACAGATGTTACAGTAACAGGCTCAGGAAATCAAGGGTAACTGTGGCCTTTAACCTGTGCCGTCAGCTGATCCACTGTGGCACTGTGAAATATGTACTCGACTTCTATAAATTAGCATTTTTTCCCACCGACTTCTTTCTTCTATGAGGCGCCTTTTCTTCTGTTTCAGTGGTCTGTAGTCCTATCACTGGCGCTTGCACAGTTGCTCACAGTCTGACCCATTGCTCCTCAAAGGTCAAAGGCCACCAACCTCAGGGCATGACTTTTACTGAAGGGTGCCTGACAGATCACCTCTGTCCCCACAAAAGGTCACTGAGACAAACAACTGCAGCCTATATATCAGCTTTTACACTTTCCTGACACTTTCCCAACTCACTTTCCTCTCTGGGAACAAAGAGGCTCAAAGGTCTCCCTGCCCAGATGATGATGAATAGAGGCTCATCTCTGATACCAATCTTCAGGCCTGCAACATGAATCTTTTTTTTTGCTGGAACAAGCATACACATTATTTTGCACTTTTGACTGAAGTATGCATTGTAGAACTGCTGTCTTCCTAACAAAGGACTGAGAGCTTTTGTGCAGGACAGAACAGAGATGCCATAGTTATACAACTATCAACTCCCAATTAAAGGATTGTTATTTTTATATCTGTGCAGTAAGCATTTGCAGAGGAATGCTCTCAGTGTTTGGATGTCCTTCACTCCTAATTATTTTGAAGTGAAGCAGTGTGCAAAAGCACAGTGGCATGCAAAGACTTGCATTTAAGTGAGTTAATTAATTACAAAATTATTAAATGACTATTTAAAATTGTGACCAGTATTTTGCTAGATTTGTAGTCAATATATTATGAAACAGATGCTTTCTTATTTTGTTTTATTTTCCTGGAAACCTCTTACAGGTAAAGAAGGCCTCACTATAGTTGTCTTAACTATTTGATTTATCACAATTATCTTGAATGCCTTGGTTTACAATTATCACGGTAGGGGAAACCAGATTATAATGATTATCATGGGTTTTACATGTCACTATATATCAGTATGCCATAACATCATGGGATTCCTATTCATTAATGATGTTGAATTAAAGGTTTATAGGTTTTGTTAATTGTTGTATTTATGCTACACATGTATTGGTGCTTCCAGCAGTGGTTTAATTACCTGCACATGTTACTGCTGGAACCACTCTTTGCAAAGATCATGTCGTGAGGGCACAATGTCAGCTGCCAAGTATCGCAGCCATGTTATCTAGCCGCACAATCTGGATTAACCTGGCTCAGCCAGGCTTCTTTAGGGCTGCAGGTCTCCGCAACTGGCAAAGTTTTTACACGTTGAATTCAAAAGAAATCCACGCTGAGAACAATTCTGGCCCAACCTGAAACACCTCGCATTCAAATCCTACTGGCACAGGCCCCAAAATACATTGTGGGGCTTCAATCTCCAGAGCCAGTTGCAATCAATATTTCATTGTAACCCTTCTGTTGCCAGGATGAATACTAGAATCTGATACCAGACTGGAGTTGGTACAGCTATTCATAATAGCACTTTGCATTTTTAAATCTACTGAGAAAATGCATTAAAGTTGTTCTATAAATATAATAAAACAGATTATGAAAAATAAATTACTTGAGGGAATTCATTTACTTGATAGTTTATTTTTCATATTCTGCTATCCAATACTTATTGATTAAATAGAGTGTTATGGGACTGAGTCAGACTGTTTATTGTGGGTTTTAGCATCGTTCTCAGTCAATTAAACTTCATTTATATGAAGACCCATGATCTAGGATTAGAATAACTAGCTCTTATATTGGAAGCAGGCTAATGACTTTGGCAGTACATCAGTAAAACTCATGAATAACTGCCAACAGATGATGTGAAAAATTATTGATGGAGAAAAGTCACAAGCAACAGAATGCCATTGTACCTTAACAATTGGGCAATATCCAGCTATCTATTGCATGATGTTTAAAATTACACCTGGTGCACATGAATCCAGGTGTGCATGACCTGTATATAAGCTGGATGAATATGTTAACATGTGCTGAGCTCTTATCCCTTTATCTAATTCATGAACTCGTTTGTTTCGTCCCACTTAATTTATTTGATTTATTTATTGTCACTTGCATTTTGTTATAAAATACAGTGAAAAGTGTTCGACAGTGTTGCCACTCTCCAATGCCATCTTAAAACACAGAAAAATAAACCAAAGCATGGAATATAAAGGCACGAAAATGAAGAAACAAAGAAAAAGTGTTCAACTTATGTTTACTCTCCTTTTGTTAAGTGCTCCGTTATGGGCACGGTGGCCTGGCATGAGTTCCAGAGGTGGCCGTGCAGCGAAGGGGACGAAAGTTACCGCTCTTTGGTGCTACCCAATCTGCACCGATGCCCCCACCACTATGAGTCCTCGATGCACTTCACCAATGCAGACGCCACTGATGCTGCCAGTACTGCACCGGCCCAAACTCGAATCTGCCGTTGGCATGAGCCTGCTTCGGGTCCACCTCACCGATGCAGCCACTGCCGATGCCGCCAGGTCTCATACACGGTCTCAAACCTGCCTCCATAAACCACTTCCATGAATCTGCACCAGACGCAGATGCCGCCAGGAACCCAAACCTGCCTCCAACACTGCCTCCAAGAGTCCGCGCTGCTGGGCCTACTCGCTGCAGCCGATGCCAACATCGTGACCAAGCACGTTGACAAGAAGTAATTAAAAAAGGAAAACAGATACAAAGAAAAGAAAAACAGAAATGAAAAGAAAAGCAGACAGAATGGATGAGCTCTGGGCTCGGAAGGCCTACTCCACTGTTGTCTTACTGGATCACAATGCTTCTACCTTTTCTTTGCCCTTTTTCTAACTAACCAATTTCTATTTCTTACCCATAGTTGCTAACACCTATCGATCTTAATTACATCAGTTTTGTTGAACTGCACGCCTGGAATTGGGCACCTGTCAGCCTGAAGAATTGGTAGAGGTTACCATTTCCTTTAATCAGAGCTTCTGGCCTATGAGACTGGATCTTCAGTCTCCAGCCAGAAACTGATGCCTGAATAAATTCTGGGACACAGCCCATTGGCATTTTCTTCAAGTATAAATGGCCTAATTTTGTCAGAGGCAAACCTGACATCCAATTGGAGGCCCAGGGTATAATCAGGAATTGGGAGCTGACTGTATCATGCAAGTGGCAAAAGTGATAATCCTAACGGAAGCTGCTGCCATTCTATCGCAAAGAGCAGGAAGAACCTTAGAGGGTCAGCAGCCTCAATACGCATAGAGAATGCTAAGGGCAGAAAATGCATGGGAGTATCACCATATGTAAGTTCCTCTCTAAATCATCCTGACTTGGAACTATATCACTGTTCCTTTGCTGTTGCTGGGTCAAATTTTTGAATGCCTTCATAGCAACATTGTGAATGTACGGCATGTATCTCATGTGAATGTAACCCCCCATGGACTGCAGTGCTTCATAAAGACAGTTCACTACTACCTTCTCAATGGTAATTAGAGATGGGTGATAAATGCTGGCCTCATCAGTGATACCCACATCTGATGGATGATTTTTTAAAAAAATTAATAATGAATAAAACCCATGCACTAACACACGCCAGACTGTATGTGATCTCCAATTTCCAAGTGGACAATTGTGTTACTGTCCTCCCCGGCCTATTAATGATTTCCTCCTGGAGCTTAATGGACCATTAATTGAGGCGAGTGGGTTTCCAACTCCCTTACCCACCAACTCCACTTTAAAATCAGAGCATATCCCAGAGGCATTAGAATCCAGAAGATGCCTCTCAGATTTTCAATTTATTTTTGCTCCTACCACTAATTTGAAAACTAATCCCTGGCCCTCTCCCATAGTGTTTATATACATCAAGCTCTTATTTATTGCTTGAGATTCCAGGAATGTGTTGGTTTGTTGGGCATTGCACGAAATCTAAAAATTACCATGAAATAACTCCACAGAGGTCTGTATCCTGTCACCAAGTCACCCTTCATTTGCACGTTCATAGTACTTGAAGCTGCTCAGGCTTCCTCAGAGTCAGCTCTCAGACTGAACAGGACCCCTAACACTCCTGTTTATATTTCTTGTTAATCAGCTTGTGTTTGTGGGACTTAATTAGGGGTCGATCTGCAATTTGTTTCCTTCCCATTTTTTAAAAAAAAACTAACCCACTCAGATATGTTATTACACATGTCTGGGGCGAGCAAGTGGGACTTGAACCTAAGCCTTCGGTAGGGATTCTACCTCTGCACCACAAGAGGGCCCACACTCCTGTATATATCTGTCAGCCAGGGCTCCCTGATTGGATCAGATTAACAGACCCAATCAAGGAACTCATATTCTACGATGCCTGCCCGGCTGACCTTGTTATAATCACTGTATCCCAGTTATGGTTAGGGCAGAAAAACACACAGTTGCAGAATGTCAGGAGAAGAAGCCATTCACCTTATTAAATTCTGTGCTGAACTTTTTTCTCTATGAGTCATCAATTGTCACATACCCTGGTTTCAGCTTGTTCTTCATGATCCAAGAGATCAAGAGATTCTTTTTCAAGAAATGATTTGACTTCCATTCTGCTTCAGTTATT
This sequence comes from Ginglymostoma cirratum, assembly GCA_024137785.1. Classification (NCBI taxonomy): domain Eukaryota; kingdom Metazoa; phylum Chordata; class Chondrichthyes; order Orectolobiformes; family Ginglymostomatidae; genus Ginglymostoma; species Ginglymostoma cirratum. Next base: position 11,024,306 of record JAHRHZ010000048.1, on the reverse strand, counting down.
TTATGTGGCAGGAAATTTCAAACTCTGACCTGACCACAGCCTAGGAAGTTTTGTTTTGACCTCGAATTCATTTATACCCTTTTATTATTCCACTTTATAAAACAAACAAAAAAAAAGTCATCATCCTTTATAATCTTGAAGATCTCTCAGCCTTCACAAGTCAAGTTAAAAAGATCCTAAATTTGTAAATCTGGATACAACTCCTCATTATTCTAATGAATCTTTATCTTATTCCTTGTCAAAAGAAGTGCATGTTTTCATATTTGCCCAAACCTTCTACGATGATTGTGTGATCAAGAAACCATCAGTGTATTTGTTAAACCAATTGATCTTTTGTCCTTTGGTAGTATAGAACACGAGTGTTGCTGAAAAAAAGATGCACACTTTGTGAAGGCTTTTGTCTTGCGCACATCAGAACAGTGAGCAAGAATACAAATTCAAGGGGAAACCAACATTTGCACCGCATGTGTGGAAAGTTTTCTCCATGGAAATGCCATTAACTCTTAGAGTTCATTTGCCAGCCAACTGGCACTTTTCTCTCAAGCAGCATAAATGTTTGTCTCCCCTTGAATTGGTATTCTTGTGAACTGTCCTGATAAGTGAAAGATGAAAAAAAATGACTGATATGATCACTTTTCTGGCAGACTCATTCCCCTGATCTCCTTTTCCTGTAGATCACCACCAATTCGCCTTTAATCCAGAAAGCAATACAGAAAATAACAAGTTTCTCACTGCTCCTCTGTCACTCCTTGTACTGTGCCCACAAGTTCTCCACATTTTTGGTTGAAATTCCTTTGCTATGGAATTCTTTTTGGCACTTCTTGTGCTGCACGTCGCAGAATATGCAGATCATGTAGTGAACTTATCACCTATCAAATTGAAGTGGGTGCAAGTTATTCTTTGTTCCAGAGTCTGAGTAAGGAGGAAAAAGACAGCATTTATAAAGTTCTCTTGTTCCAGTTTAGGGTAACTGTGTTGGTGGGATTGCCCTCGTGTAATATTAACATTAGTTAAAGATCAGGGGATTCTCAACTTGAGCATTCGTGGTATTTAAAAACCACACCTAAGGATTTTCTAGCTTTGTACAATGTGAGAAACATGTTGCGTGAAATCAACTGGCTGCAGCTTGTAGTGAACCAAATTGTACTCTTCCTCCTGTCACATTTTTGAGACATTCTTTTATTCCCATTGCACTCATTGTCGCAATCTTGTATTCAGTACATCAGATCATGACCACAAACACATAACAGTAACACAATCTCTTTGGCTGTCACTCTGCTATATTAATAGCTGCTGTGTTCCAACCACATATCAGAAGTATCTTACATGGAATTTAGTCTTTATCTAAGTAAAGAAAACAAAGCAAAAACTTTAATTTCAAATTGTTTGAATTGATATAATTTATGAAATTGACTTAATTAGTACACAACTTAAAGACAAAATGAGTCGAAAAGGGTTATTTAATTATGGATCATCAATAAATATAAAGAAATTCTAATTTGAAGCAATATTCTCACAGTTATGCCCTCAGGATTGTTTTACATAACTTCAGACAATCTTCTGGAATTAGCTTTAATTTTTTTTGTTGTTTGAAATGGAAGGGATCAAAGGCCAAAACAGAGGATTGCCATGTGAAAGGTGAAATCACTTGAAGAGGAATACTTAAAGTTGCATGGGATAAAGTTCAACAATTTGGTTGTGTTTTAAAATTTTGGCCGAAGACCAGATTACTGATGCATTGCCCATGTGTCTTCTGGCTCTAGTGTTCCATTTGCCCTAGCCTCTGGGGTTCTGAAACATTTTGATGAAGAGCTAATTATTTAACACATTAAGTACTGATTTTTGTTTAAGCCAATAAACATTGGCACAAGCAAATATCAATTGCACATGGTGTTAATCCTTGATGGCAACATGATACAGTGCATTTTCAATCTGATGAAATCATAATATTGATGCCTGCAAGTGCTGTGATGAGGAGATGAAACTCAATAATTCAAATAAAAGCAAAATGCTGTGAATGCTTGATATCTGAAATAAGGATGGAAAATGCAGGAGAAATTCAGCAGGTCTAGCAGCATCCATGGAGAGAGAAAATGGTTAATGTTTCAAGTCTGATATGACTCTCCTTCAAACCCAGAATAATTAAATTATTAATAATTCAAATGATTTTAAATTCAAGTTAATAAATTGTCTCTTTCACAGCTTAGTAAATTTGATTGTGTCTAGGTAGAATTCTCGATTTGGAGACTGCAGAACTATAACAATTTTGTCGACTCTTTGTCCGCAGTCTGCAATGGTCTAACAAACCACTTAGTTGAATGAACCACCAAAAAGCCTCAAAAAATGAATGAAGCCGGATGAGCATTTGGTATCCAATGAGGCAATGGAAATGACAATGGCAAACATAACTCTATTAATCCTTCTGAACATTGTGGGTTAGTGCCAAAATTTGAAGAAGTGTCTCACAAACTCTTCAAACAACAGCCTGACATTGTCCGTAAAGTGTAATATTGTGACTATGACAATGTATCAGATGCCACCAATCGCCATCCCTGGATATGTTCTGTCCCAGCGGGCAGGACACAGACCCAGCAGAGGAGGCAGTGCAATAGTAAACTGCAGGGAGGAGGACTTAGTATTGATTCTGGAGCCTACAAAACTTCATGGCATCAGGTCAAACATAGGCATAGACAGATCCTGCACCATGGATTGCAACCACTTTGCTGATGAATGAATACTATTCAATGTTGAACACCACCTGGAGGAAACATTGAAGTGACAAGGATGCTGACTTTAATGTGTGGGAAACTTCAATGTCCATCACCAAGAGTGGGTCCACAGCATCACGACTGACTGAGCTGGTAGGGCCCTAAATGATATAGCTATTAGACCCGATCGGCAACAAGTGGCGAGGGAACCAAGTAGAGAGAAAAATATGCTTAACCTCATCCTCACAAATCTGCCTTCTTCAGATATCTATGTCCATGACAACATTGGTAAGCATGACCACTGCGTTGTCCTTGTGGAGATGAAGTCCTGCCTTTACACTGATAATACCTTACATCATGTGTGTGCCAGTAGGACTCAAACAGATCTACTGACTCTAGACTGGGCATCCATGAGATACTGTGCACCACCAGCAGCAGCAGAATTGTACACCAATGCAACCTGTAACCTCATCGTTTGGCATATTCTCACATTGTATAACTATCATCAAGACAACAGATCAACCCTGGTTCGTGAAGAAATGGAAAGTGTCATCAATAGTGTTATCAAGTAATACTTGCTTAACAATAACCTGCTCACTGACACTCAGTGTGGCCCCACTCGGCTCCTGACCTCATTACGGCTTTGGTTCAAACTTGGAAAAAGAGCTGAATTCCAGAGGTGAGGTGGGACTGTCAGCTCTTGACAGCAAGGCCACATTTTACTGAGTGTGGCATCAAGGATCCCCAGCAAAAGTAGAGTCGATATTAATCGGGGGGAATACTGTAGATGAAAAGTGGGAAATAACATTCACGCCACACAAATGGTCATCCGCAACAAGAGGGAATCTAACCATTGTTCCTTGATATTCAATAGCACTAAACCTCATTGACTGTCCCACTATCAACATTCTGTGGCTTAGCATTGACCAGAAACTGAACTGGACTTAGTCATATACATACTGTGGTTATCAGAGCAGGTCAGAGATTATGAATCATGTAGCAAGTAACTCCCAAAGTATGTCAACTATCTACAAGGCAGAATTCCCAATTGATTGGATAAATGTAGCTCCAACACACTCAAGAAGCTTAACACCAACCCAGCTATCTCAGCTGGAATGATGATTTAACCCTATCCTGTTAGCGTTTTTTTCTGATGTACATGCCAGCCCTCAGGACAACTATACTAGTCCTTACCCCTGTTCCCACTGTCCCCTTCAGCCAAGCTATAGAATTACTTAAAGGAAAATAACATGGCAATTAAATGGTGCTGATTCTCCAATTTGCAGGCTAAGTGTGGAATGGGAGCAGATTTTGTTCCGTGGTGAGTAACTTGTTTCCTGCTCCACTGAAAGATGGTCTCAGATTGTGATCCAGTGAGATTGTTAGGAGCTGAATGGTGAACCACTCAGCCTGTTGCAGGTCTCATCAGTAGGGGTTTCACCTTGCCTGAGGCTGGTAAATCAGAGACCAACAGATTCTGTCTGTGAGACTATATATCATGGCCTACTTTTCAGGGGAACATGTAGCAAGAAGCTAACTGAGTGGTTTTCTTTTACTACTTACAGGAATGGAGTCATAGTGAGAGGGAGTGTTAGGTCAGGGCAGGGTTTGTATCTCACCACTTCCTCTGTATACTCTTGACTGGCTCCAAATTGGAGCAAATGGAGACCCCACGCCCTCCAAAATCCCAGCAGGCAGGTAGCCCCAGTCTCCTCGCTGGAAAGCAGCCAATTTTTTACCTGCTGAAAGACATGTATTGAGTTATAAGCACATTGAGCCCTTCATGTGGTAATTCATCAAGTCCACACTGGCCTTCTGAAGAGAATCCCACCCAGGCCCATACCCCTACCCTATCCCTGCATTTCCCATGTCTAATACATCCAGTCTGCACATCCCTGGACACTATGGGCAATTTAGCATGGCCAATTCACTTAACCTGCACATCTTTGGACTGTGAGAGGAAATCAGAGAACCCAGAGGAAACCCACACAGTCAATCACCTGAGGGTGGATCAAACCCAGATCCCTGGCACTGAGAGGCTGAAGTGCTAGCAACTGAGCTACCATACCGGCCTTAGTTGTTGGCAAGTTGAAAAAGTCTCCAAAGAGCTGGCTTGGCACAGTGATAGCACCATTCCCTCTGAGCTACAAGGCCTGGGTTCAAATCCCACCTGCTCCAGAGTTTTGCACTAACATCTCTGAATAGTTTGATGAGAAAATATTAGAGAGTTTCCAAATTTCTTGATCAGAATTAAGTGGTGAGGTCACATGAACAGTGTAATGTTCTCTCTAGAGCCAGCTCACCCAACTGTCTCCTTTCTCGTGGAGAAGAAAATTTGACACTTTGTCTTGCATTTAGAGTACAACAGGATTCTGGTCTCAAACACTGTCTCATACTAGTTGTGTGGTTTCCTGAAATATGATCTTGTTTTCACAAGACTAAATGCATGATACAGAGTAAGTGACTACTGTTGCATTTCTAGAAATTATCAATAGGGTTTGGCTAGATGGTCTTTTGCACTTGGAATCTTCATGTCCAGTGACAGTTGTTAATAGAAAGGTATTCTTTTGCCTGTTTTGAGCATGCCTTTACCAGTTTTCTTGAAATTTCCCATTTCCATACATGATCCTTGGCTCAAGAAAATGAGAGGAAAGTCCAGCCTCATTCTGCATTCTACTGCTGCCTGTAAGGATTCATGTTCATGATGGGAACTTTCCGATCTGTTCTTTCCCAACCACAAAGCTTACCTCAAGGACCTGCTGTTTGGACTCTCCGAATATTCTCAAGCTCCATTTCACAAATTAATGTCACGAAAGGGTCACCATTATTCAGTAAGGAAGAATGCCTAGTTAAAGTACCCTAGTGCTCGAACAGTAGCATTTACCCATAACTTTTCAGTGCATTGTCTCACCCTATTAAATCTTGGGAATTACAACTACTGCAGTTTCAAGTCAAGAGTGCAACAAAATACTCATGGTCTTTCCAGCTATCATCAGTGATGAGAGAGGTCACGCTGTTTGTTATGGGACACAGTCCAGCTGCTTGACCCTCATTTGACTAAGGGAAAAAAAAGAAAAGAAAATGGCCTTGGGCAGACTGGTAACACAGGTGGTACAACACCTGCTTTGAAACCAGATGGCTGTGAGTTCAAGTCGCAGAGCTTCCTGTTACTTGAGCTCGCCTGGCATTGTTGGCTGCAGGTTTGTCCATTCTTATCCCAGTCATATGGAACGACAATTTACCCTGATTGGGGGAGGGTAGGAAATGTCTGACAATCATCTAACACTAATAACAGCCAACCTTTTGTTAGATATACACAAAGAAGCATTGACTTGAACCATGCCAGGGTATGTGGCCCAGGACATCACTGCGCCATAGAATTCTTTCTGTTCATTGAAGGGAGAAAGAAAAATCACACTTTAATGGGAACAATTAGTCATGATTATGGAGATTTCCGAGAAGAGACAGCCATACTCTTACCCTTTGGTCTGAGTGTAGCAGCATTCTAAGTTTTACAGGGAAACCATGGCCTTCCAAAGCTCCAACTTGTTTAGGTTGGTTGATACCAAGAACTACAACTTGGTGAATTACCAGATTCATGATGGCATTCTTCACTTGCGTTATACTGAGAATCGTAGAATCATTACAGAGTGGAAGCAGGCCATTCAGCCCATAAAGTGTACACTGACCCGCTGAAGAGCATTCCTCCCAGAACCATCCCCTCTCCTATAATTCTGTATTACCCATGGCCAAGCTACCTAACCTGCGCATCTATGGAGTGTGGGAGAAAACCCACAGAGACACAGGGAGAATGTACAAACTCCACACAGACAGTCACCTGAGTCTGGAAGCAAACCCATGTCCCTGGCACTGCGAGGCAACAGTGCTAACCACTGAGCCACCAGGCCAGCCAAACTAATGCTCATCACCTAATTTGGAATCCATAATATTAGATTGTCTCGATGTACAAACATAGGTTTTCCTCTTGAATTAGAACTCTAACCCTAACCATGGGAATAGCTGAAGTAAATATCACAGATGTATTTTGGGGGAACCTAGTCAAACACTCAAGTGAGAAAGAAATAGAAGGTTATGCTGATAAAGTCAGATGAAATAGGATAGGAGGAAGTGTGGATGGGACATGTTTGCTTCCATGGATTAGTTGAGCTGAATAACCATTTCTGAGCTGTGCATCTAGTATGATTCTATTTAATTTAAATTGTTGGCTTTAATCAGACAAAAGTATAAAATCTACATATTACCTGGTAAGTTTAGTATTTGATTGTTCAGGTTACATCTGGCAGTTATATCACAGTGTGGGAGAAGCATCATTATGTATAATGAAGATAGTGATTGTTACAATATGCAAATAGTATGTTGTAGGAGTGAGCTAACAAGCTACTGGTGAGGTAACTGGGAAAGAACTGAATTTAAGGCAGACATTTGAAGGATAGCTGTTAGAAAGAACAAAGAATGTTTTGGGTATTTACAATGGGTGAAGTGGTCTGGGGCAACTTTGCCATCACATATAATATTGAGAGAGTGCCTCTTTGTCAAACTAGATGATAAATTAGATGATTTTCTCAAGATATTATCTGTAGTCCACATGTGACCGATACAATAAGTTGAGGAAAAGTGGTATCCACTTCTCACCTGAGTTAGAGACTGGACATTAATTGACAATCAGTTCTTACCTTTGTTATTTTATTGCTTAGCTACCCTTTTACAGCATGAGAAATAAAATTGTTTGTGCCAATATTTTAAAAGGTTTTCCTACATTATACGATATTTAAATAGATTAACTTCAATTTGAGGTGAGTCGAATCAAGGCCAGTTTAAATGTGTTGAACAATATTTAGAAAATATTTCGCTGCAGTCTGTAGATTATTGTGTTTATGTTAGTTACTCAAGTTAGTTTCACAGAAGTAAGCTTATGTTAGACCAGTAAAGGTTTATTTGAACTAATCTTATACACTAATAGGGGTATAACATTACATTTTGAAATACCTGACAGAAGCATGATGCAATCTGACATTAAACCCCATTTTATATGTTCAATAAATCTTGTGTAGCTTGCCTTAATTTGTTCTTGAGTTTATCCTCTGTTATGTAGATGTGCATGTGAACACTATCATTGTAATCTGGTATAATCTTTAAAAGCCTAATGTATGCTCATTCATCATATGATCTCTTGCCTTCAAACACAATGTCTGGTCAAACAACCACTTTCTCCTGTCTTCAATAATTTTGCATCAAATTAACGTGATGTTTTCAAAGAAACATCAAAAAACACGCACTGATTTTTGATGCCCCTTTTATTGTTCTTCTGGGTTGCCGATAGCAACATCCCAGGAAATTAATCCTAATTTTCTGGAGACATCAGGATCGTCCTGAATGTTGGCAATTCCAAGGTGCAAACAATCACAAAAGAGCACAACAGAGAATAAGGTCAGTTGGCCCATAAATCCTGTGCCAGCCAATTCATTGAAAGAGCTGTTGAATTAGCTCCACTCTGCATCGCCCTGCCAGAATTCAGCTTCCAATAATAAGTGTATCTATAAGTCTAACATTAAAAAAAAAAGCTCCCACTAAATTCACCTACAAATGTAGCCACTAGACAAATGTTTCTAACAGGTTTGCTCCAGATTGGCCTTCTAATTTTTCTGAGGCCTGTGACTTGAGTTTTGTCCTGTTCTCGAGTCATTGACTCTCTATCTGTGACTGAAGTTATATTTCAACCTGATGTATATGTGTATGTGTGTACACACGAGAGAGAAAACTACATCACAGGAATTGTAGTTGTCCGTCCTCCCCTGTAGAGCCACATTATCCAACATGCACCAGACATACCATATGATGACTGGAGGACAATGTACAAAATGTTCAACTTTTTACATGAACTTTCAAAGCTTCGATTTTATTTCGGCGTTAATGATGGAAAAGACTTTTTTTTTAAAATTACTTAATCTTTCACTGTGTCAACACTGCATTTTGAAGTGATTTTTTTCTCGCTTTTGCTGCAGAGGGCTCATGATTGCTCTAAGGCCAGAGGAGAATGTTTCTGAGATTATTTAATGTCAAACTCACGTAGTCAGTCAGTCATGTCTGGATTATGATAAAGGACCCTCTGTTCAAGGTCCTGGCCTTGGGAGTTTGTAAACAGGGTGGTGTTAGAAGTGGGCAGGGAGGAGAGAAAGTTCCCTAGTCTTCTACAAGATTTACAATTAAATCATGTTAAAAAAAGACAAGGAAAGTATGACTTTATGCAATGGAAATTTAGATAATGGAAAAGGAAGGAATACCATGCAGCAACTGGGAGAAATACTACATAGCACAGACAGGCAGGAAACTCGCCACCAGGATACATGAACACCAACTCGCAGCAAAACGACACAACCAATTCGCCCTCGTTTCATTAAACTTCGACATTGAAGGACATCAGTTTAACTGGGACAAAGTTACAGTACTAGGACAAGCGAAACAAAAACAAGCACGAGAATTCCTGAAGGCCTGGTTTTCAATCGCTGAAGCAATTAACAAACGTGTTGAAATAGACCCCATCCACATACCACTATGGTACAAAACTGGAAACAAGGCTGCCCACCATGACAGACCAGACTATATAAATTCAGAGTGGGACACAATAGCAGCCCTTCAACCGAGGCTAGACAGCACTGACAATGTCACCTAGAAGGGAGACAAAATGTTTGCATGAAAACCAGTCAGCTCGACGAACCAACCAACAACTCCTATCACAACCCAAGCTACAGATCTTCATTAGAAAGTAGACAAGAATTAACCAATAAATAAAAGCAGTTGCATCTACCATGTGAGCCAATATATATGTACTTTATGAACTTGTGGTTAATTAAAAGTTATGGAAATGTAAAAACACAAATATATGCTTCTTAAACATATATAATGCTATGTTCTCTCTAAGCTGTGGAATTGTGCAGCATTCTGCAACAGACCATGCAATTCAATAAGCAGGCTGCAAAGAAAAAAATAGAGGGAACATTGGTGCAGAATGTTAGGTAAAGAGTATCAAAATATCATACTCTATGTGGCTTCCTACATCTTCCAGTATCATTTAAGGTTTATCAGAGTTTAATTTCAATAGTGTTTTATGAGAAAATGCAAATTTGTTGTACCAATGTTATATTGAGGTAGTTTAAATCCAGAACTACAGGAAACATTAGCACATGTGGATTAGCTATACTCTGTACTTGGTTGTGTGAACTCTTGAAAGTTTGGTTGAGGTCCAAGCTGCATGTTCATTTTAATAAGCCTTCCTGAAATGCATTGATAGATTTGACTAAGCTTTTGGATGCAATGTTGAACCTATATCCTGCCTATCCACGCAAAAGATCCTTTGGCACCATTTCATGGGAACACAGGAGAGTTCTCCATCCTCTTCTGGGTACTACTTATTCCTGAAACAATATCACTAAAAATATACACTATACCTTCTTTATCTCATCTTTATATTTCTGATCGTGTAATTTATGTAATAAAATTAGCTGCTGTATTTCTTACATTATCATAGTGACTACAGTTTAAAAGTACATCATTACCCATGAAGTAATTTGATACACCTTGAGGTTATGAAAACAGTATACAAATATATATCTTTTGGTCTTTCTTCATAGCAACAGTAGTTCAGCTAATCAGGAATGTGATAAATTTTATAGGTCTTTAATCCAGTCATGTGATACTTTTGCATTATGGAATGGGCTATTTATTTTCAGTTGGATATCCCATGTTTTTATTTTCAAAACATGTTGGCCTGTCAATTTTGCACAGGTTATTATTATTAATAAATAAATCTCTTGACATGTAAATGTTTCCATTGTAACATTTTTTTCTCTCTTGATGCATTAAGGATGATGGTTCACAGAGAACCAAAAGAAAATCGTTTTTTTTGAATGGTTACAGCAATCACCAATGGCCATAGACTACAAACTACAATTCAGGACATTTTTAGAGCCAATGCTTGAAGGGAAACAGGCACCTTAATTTCAGTTTGAACTCTGCAGCTGGCCTTAAATGTGCTCTGTTAGTAATTATTTTGCACAAATGAAGATCTATTTGACCCAGCTGTGAAACAATATTTGCTTGTTATAGTTTCACTTTAAAATACAGAGCTAGTGTCAGCCACATTTCACCCAGGGCTATTTCCTTTGGTAATTTCTTTGAGATTATGAGCTTGCAAATTCTTGATTTACTGATTAAAGCATCTTGGTTAAAGCCTTTCTTAAAAACCAAGGTTGGCATTCCTGAGGAGCTGGGGGAGTTTGTGTGCCTTGGAATGCAGTGAATGGCTTGTAAATTGTGCCCACTAATTAAAACTCTCTGGAGTCCAACTGGAATAATCATCTGGTTAAAATCAACCAGTAATGCTCTAATTTCACTGCACCTTTCAGATCTCTCATTATCTAATTCGTAATGACTGGAAAAGTTAAAAATTCAGTTAAACATCTGTGTGTGTAACTCTTTCAGAAATCAAAAGACTTTCACCTGAAATCAGGCTGCTCCACCAGGGTGCGAACCCTTTCCCTGCTATTTGGAAAGAAAACTGCACAAAGACTTAAATGTTCCAAGGAACTTTTGATTTGTTAAATTCAAATTGATCACACTTTTTCTAAAAGACTACATGAATGAATAGTGTGGCAAGTTGCTGGGAAGACACAAGCATTGGTTCATATTTAGCTTTTCTCCTCAGAGTCAAGACGATCAGAAATATTGATACCTAAAAAAAGACACCGTTTATTTATCAAGGTCATTGATAAGGATCTTACACATGATCCCTTAGCTGCATGGTCCAATTCAAAGTGACTGGCTTATTCCAGGTCTGATCTAATAGTTTGTTTCATGAAGATGCTTTTAAAGGATTAACACAGCAGTAAAAAAAAGCAAATTGACATATAATTTTGTGAATGTGGCTATAGTGATCATCGATGAAATAGGGGTTTGGGTCAGCCAAAAGTACAGTGGAACTTTTCATTTGTGTATTCTTTTAGTAACATGACCTGACTCTGTCCTTGCCTTAGTTTTTCTGTGGCCACTGGTGTAGAGTGCCAAATTGTGATGAGGAATGTTCCTGGTTCCACTGGTCTCAGGGTGTTGAGTTTCTGTAAGAAATCTGTAGTGCCTCAGTCCTCAATACCAACAACTGCCAATTTCCAGATGCCATCCTACAACTCATCCGCTTCATCCTGGACCATGTCTTCACCTCTGACAACCAGTTCTTTATCCAAACGCATGGAACAACCATGGGGACCAAACTTGCACCCCAATATGCCAACATTTTCATGCACAAGTTTGATTAAGCCTTCTTCACTGTGCAAGACTTCCAACTAATGCCATACACCAGATGCCTCAACAACATTTTCTTCCTTTGGACTCAAGGTGAGGAATCACTGAAATTACTACGTAGCGATATCAACAAGTTTCTGCCCACCATCAAGCTTACCCTGGACTTCTGTTAAGAATCAGTCTCATTCTTGGACACACGCATCTGCATCAAGGACTGATGCCTCGGTACCTCACTCTACCGCAAGCCCACAGATAACCTCATGATGCTGCACTTCTCTAGGTTCCGCCACAAAAAAAACTATGACCTCCTCAGAAGTCAGACACAGGATACAATTGATAGAGTACCCTTCATTGTCCAGTACTTCCCTGGAGTGGAGAAAATGCACCATATTCTCTGCAGCTTTCAACATGTCATTGATGATGATGTGCATCTCGCCAAGATCATCCCTATGCCTCCACTTCTTGCTTACAAACAACTGCCAAATATTAAACAGACCATCGTTCACAGCAAATTATTCAGCCTTCAAGAGAACATCGACCACAATACCCCACAACCCTGCCACGGCAATCTCTGCAAGACATGTCAGAGCATTGACATGGATACTACCATCACACGTGGGAACACCACCCACCATGTACACGGCAGATGCTCACGTGACTCAACCAACATTGCCTATCTCATACGTTGCAGGCAAGGATGCGCTGAGGCATAGTATATTGGCGAGACCATGCGGACGCTACGACAATGGATGAAAGGACACCATGCAACAATCACCAGACAGGAATGTTCCCTCCCAACCTCCAATCTTTAGGTAAGTGTCTTCCAAGGTGGCCTTCGAGATACACAACAACGCAGAATCACTGAGCAGAAACTGATAGCCAAGTTCTGTACCCATGAAAATGGCCTCAACTATGATCTTGTGTTCATGTCACTCGACGTGACCCCACCACACTTCTGTATCTGTAAAATCTTCCTTACTGTCTTGTTTTGTCATCGTCACCTGGATGAATTGTTATGATCTCTCCACCTTAATTAGTTTGTACAGTTTTAGATTACTTATTACTTTGGTTAGACCCTCAACATGGAACTCTTATGTTATTTCCAGTCATTTGGTTTGTCTCCAGCATCACCGTATTTTTAATTTCTAAAAATTATCTCTCTGCCTCATTGAATTGGATTATAGGTCATCCTTTTGCTTGTTATTCAGCTGTTGACACTTTATTCACCATCTAACACATTGGATCACCTGCAGGGACCTATTATTTGGCACTCCACTCACACCATTTGTATGATCTTTGGCCTCTATGCCCTTGATCTTCTCTGTCTGTATGCTTCTCCCTTATTTCACTTGACAAGGGGGCTACGCTCTGAAAGCTTATAATTTCAAATAAACCTGTTGGACTATAACCTGGTGTAGTGCGACTATAATGTTTTAGCAGATGGTTTGAACTACAATTGCCTTCATTCAGGTATGACATTGAACAAAGGGCCAGTATTCTGTCATCAAATCACCCTTTATTTAAACATACATAATACTTGACACTGATTCAACTACCACAAACCCAGTTCCTTGAGTGAATAGAACTTCTGACACTCCTGTTTATATCTGTTAGTGAGGTCTCCCTGATTGTACCAGATTAACAGCCCCGATCAGGGAATTCATATTCTATGAGGTCCACCTGGCTAAGCTCGTTACAACCACTACATTTCTCTGCACAGTAATATTCATGCTTTACCTTCTGTTCTTCTTAAGGTTGTGAGACTTCATCAGATATTTTATTAGGTTTTCTAAATATTGGCATCATTGTCATTTCTTTGTGGGCATACAGGCATTATTGGTGCATCATTTGCATCCCAACCCCATGATCCATCCTTAGTGCGAGAGGTCTTCAATATCTAACGTGATGGTCTCTGTCATGACTTCCAAGGGACTAGTCCAGTCATATGGGGTGGCACGGTGGCTCAGTGGTTAGCACTGCTGCCTCACATCACCAGGGACCTGGGTTTGATTCCACCCTCAGGTGACTGTCTGTGTGGGTTTTTGACTTCCTCCCACAGTCCAAAGATGTGCAAGCTAGGTGGATTGTCTATGCTAAATTGCCCACAGTGTTCAGGAATGTGTAGGTTAGGTGCATTAGCCATGGGTAATGCAGGGTTACAGGAAAAGGATAGGGAGATTTGTCTGAGTGGGATGCTCTTTTGGGGGTCAGTGTGAACTTGTTGGGCTGAATGGCCTGTTTCTACACTTTCGGCATTCTATGACTAAAGCCACCTATTTTGTTTCTCCTCTGAGTTGTCCTGTAATACTGTCAAGTACCTGTTTATGCCTCTGTAAAGAACTGAAGGACTTTTAAGTGTTTTCTTGATGCCATAAGAATGAAAGTTGATGCATATTTGGACCTATTCACCCATCTGAACAATCTGCTGATATTTCTCCAGAACATAGCTTGCAGGATCATTTCAGGTCTGCTCAAGTAAACTATTTGAACACAGTTTTGAGAAATTCAGATAATTATTGTGTATTATGGAATTGGATTAATGCACATGCACAAAATTAATTTGGTTAGGTGACTCATTAGCTGCTTAAGAATTATTAAAGCTCATTTATTTTAGAAAAGGTTTTATTAAAGAAAGAACTTGCAGTTACATAGCTCTTTTTAAAACAGCAGGATGTCCAAAAGTGCTTAACAGATATGGAAATATTTTTCAATGTCATCAGAATTGTATTGTAAATGAAGCAGCCAATTTGCACACAGCAAGGTCATACAAATAACAATGAGATAATGACCAGATAATTTATCTTGGTTACTTTGAAAGCCACCAAATCATGAATTATCCACATTAAGTGCATCATGCTCAAAAATACGTTTATGGAAACTTTTCTTTGGAATGTGACATTTTTCTTGCCATAAAAGATATTTTTAAAGTTGTCTACTTCAATAAGAATACTTTTAATAATTAAAAATGTCAACATAAAATACCTGTAATACTGATCTTGGATCTCATTTTCTCTAAAATTGAGGCTGGACATTTTGATTCATTCAGCAGTCCAGAATATTTGTTTTCTCTTTGTAAAGGGCTATATTAATACACTAACTGTAGCTTCAATTGAGGAAGGGAAAGGAAAAGTCAGAAATGGATTATAAAACTTGAAATTGGAAGTTAAGTTGCAGAAGATTTCCAGTTCAGAGAGAGCAGGAAATCACACCAATACAGTCATCAATGTGCCAGAATAAAAAAGAGGTGTAAGGGAGTGCCTGAGGAGGCCCAGAACAAGGAATGTCCCACATAAAAGTTTGGGATAGCTAGAACTCTGTCTGATCTACCAACACTTGTTAACCTTCAATTCCATTTACTAGCAAGAATATTTGTACCTCCACCTTATAAATGTTCAATCATCTAGTTGCCTCCTGATGCAGAGAATTCTGAAATTATATAACACTGAGAGAAAAAAAAATCTGTCATTTCTGTTCTTCAAGTGAAGCCCCTAATTTTTAAACCGTATACTGTAGTTCTGGACTCATCTACAATTGGAAACATCCCTTCCATATCCACTTTGTTAAGACCATTTAGGAATTATACACTTCAATCAATCACTCCTCAATTTTCGAAAATCCGTTAAAAACAAGCTCCAGTCTCTCCACCATTTCCTTATAGGATAATCTGTTCATGCCAGGTATCAATCTTGTAAACCATCTCTGAACAGCCTCCAATCCATTTACATCCTTCCTTAAATAAGGAAATCAAACCCAAAACTTGAGGTATGGTCTCAACTATGCCCTATATAACAGAAGCATAACATTTTTACTTGCATATTCAATTTCTCTCATAATTAAGGGCAGCATTCATATGTACTTGGTAATAATTTCATTTTGCTAGTTATATTAGTAGACTAACAGGGAAGCTTAAAGTTCATGGAATAGATGAAGAGTATTCTAAATAGATTGAAAAATAGTTTTACAAACTGACTTTTAACACAAAATAAAAATATTGAAATTCATTATAAGCAGTAGGTTAAGTAAGGAGGCATGGTTCTCAAAGGACCGTAAGTATGTCTAATAGAGAAAGATAATTGGTGATGCGTGGATTGAATTAAGCAATGAGGCAAACTGAGACATGAGACAGGCCTTTATGAGCTACAACAGCAGGCAGAGAGGTTCCCTTTGCACCTAGACTTCATTCTCCACCACAATCTTGTCATCTAACCAACTGAGATAACACACCATTGTTGCAAGAAAATTATGTTAAGGGAAATAAGTATAAAGTTCTCATGTAATACCAAAGCATAGACGAAGCAGCCAGTGAGTGGATAGACATCCAAAAGATTGTGAGCCTAAACCAGTATTGAAAGAAAATGGTTTGTTTTGTTAAATTAAGATTGGTGGATACTGTTGATTAAAGTCAGGTCCCTAAATATTTAACATACGCCTTTACAGAAGAGAAGAACAGTTGCAGACATGATGAGCGTAGGAGGTTCTAAATTAGTGGCATATATGATATCATAACAGTGACATCAGTGGTCCCATGCTCTCCTATCTGGAGAGATACAACAGTTAGTACAAGAGAGAGATGTCATTACCTAGAAATGCAGAATGTGCAGTACTGTAAATAAAGGAATTTTGAAGAAACCTACCAGAATCCCACTTTAGTCAGTCATAAGTCGAGAGAATCCCTCAATTTAGAAACAATCTAGAACTGGCACAATTTGCCTAAAAACACCTTCAAATATTATTTAATCAAACCAAACCACACACTGATGCACAAGGGATAAAGGGTGTATCCACAAGCCTTTAATGAGATTGAGCATTAAAATTATTCCCATCATCCTTTTTAATGGACAGGAGACATTTCGTACAGACTTAAAAAGAATAATGAACATTGCAGAGTCTAAGTAGCACTCAAAATATCTTGAGGTATTTCACTTGAGATATACAATCCAAAACTCTAAGGCCATCTTGTATGGTTTTTACTCACTTCTACATGCAAACCAGCAATAGTAATTAAATATATAGCTGGACACTCTCGCTGTAATATAAATCGTGTTTGAACAACTGTTTCACATGGAATCCAGATAGCCTGGATTGTGTCTTTTAAGATGTAGCAGATACCACCAGCTTACTATGGTTACTAAAATGAGGCCCTATTTCAGATGAGCATTGTGGCTTGAGCTTCCAGTATGCACTCCACTGATGCCAGAACATGTTTGTCAAAAACCAGCAATAAACCAGTTTCTATGCCATTCTCTATTGTGCAAAGGGAGTCTGATTGTAAGAATATAAGTCTGAATTTTCATTCAAGGGGGATAGAAAGAGTCAGAAAATACCTGTCTTGGCCTGGTTTGACCTGCCTGCTTTGGAGACAGCCTCAATAGGAAATATTGGCTAAGAGCCCAGATATCCACTAAACCATTGAAAACACTGAGCTTCAGAGAAAATGTTGCTGGATGAACAGCCCTGGCTCCCTGATTGTTTCTGTTGATTGTTAAATGTTTGCTTATAAAAGACTAAGAGGTTTCTAGTCTTTGCAGATTTTGCTGGATGAAATACACTTCTATTGTCTTGTGGTAAAAAATTATTTTTTATAAGAAGGTGGAAAGTAATGAATAAATTTTTAATTTTTTTTAACACATCCTACTGTCACTATAGGATTCGTTTCTTCTACATGATATACATTGAAGGGCAAATAGGCAAAGAAGGGCCACAGTTTAACATGAACATATAAGTGGCATTGGGAAATAGAGTCATACAGACATACAGCACAGAAACAGACCCTTCAGTCCAACTTGTCAAACCTGGCCAGGTATCCTAAATAAATTTAGTCACATTTGCCAGCTTTTTGGCCCACATCCCTCTAAACCCTTCCTTTTCATATACCAATCTAGATGTCTTTTTAATGTAGTTGAGGCATATATTCTGGCATGGGGTGCATGTAGAGGATTGTTTGAACTTACCTTTCAAAAGGTTGCCTCATGCAAACTATGTTTCTTAACAGTAAAGAATGACTCTTTGTAAATCTGGTTAAAAATGGCAGAGCTGCAGGCCATACCACAATGATTTCACTACACTGAAATCAGCTAAGTTTAAAATTCAGTGAATGGGCATGCGACTCAAATCAGCCTGCGCCCTTCAAAAAAAAGCTATCTTGAAAATTGTGAACCATGGGAATGGGGTTGGGGTCCTGTGTATATGGGACCTGCCCATCTTTTTTACTCAGTAAAACTGCAGACCATTCATGCTGATAACACAGTGTGGAGCTGGATGAACACAGCAGGCCAGGCAGCATCAGAGGAGCAGGAAAGCTGACTTTTCAGGTCGGGGCTCTTCTTCAGAAATTTTCAGGCCGTTTATGCCACTCTTTAACTCTTACAACAAAAGCAAAATACTGTGGAGGCTAGAACTCAAACCCAGGAAAGGCTGTCAAAACTCAGCAGGTCTGGCAGCATTGGTAGAGAGAGAGAGACATTGTACAGGTTGGGTCTTCTTTATCTACATGTCCAGAAACTGAAGGTCTTTTCAAAAGCAGATCTTTGTAGACTTGTAGGCATGCTGAGTTCAGGCCTTTTTTGGAAAAACCATTGCTTAATCTGAGTGGATCTAAAAGCAAGGTACTTTTTTCAAAAGGCCAAAACTCAGTGTAGCGACAGGTCTGTTCAGGTCTGATCAAGTCTGTTTGGGTTAAAGGAAATTTCTTTCCAACAGTCCCAATAGACCTGTACAGACCCATAGTGGATCTAAGTGTATCCTGGTAAATGAAAGTTGTTCGGTGATTGTTTTGTGCCTGAGTCTTCTCCTCTGCAAATAATTATTTATACACACCTATGCACACAACATGACTGATAATAGTTAGATGCAGCCACTATAGGAGGTATTAACCGTTCTGAAGTATTTGACTGATTCATTCGACAAGGTGACAAAGATTTCCCGACATAGTCGGCAGAACTTGACAGGTCTCAGAAAATCTTGCAAGATTCAAAATCCATTTCTTTGATCAATTAATCTGACACACACTCTGTTCTTTTCATTTCCTTAAGGTAAACACTGTAAAATTCAGTGCAGTTTAATAAGTTCTGGAATTTGAACAGACACTGTGACCTTGATTTTAACCCTATTTGCTGAGTTAGAGCAAGTGATTTCAACTTTGCAAATCTATTTACTGCCTGGTATCCAAAAACTGAAAGGAAAACATTTAGAGCAAAAGGCTGTTGGGTAAAGGATAAGGTCCTGCAATTGCAACAAAATGTTCTGATAAACAGCGTTGGGTTTTCGTGGCTTTTTGAGATGGGAGACTTTGGCTGTCCTTTGGCTCATCTTGGGTCTGCCTCAGCAGTTCTTAATTAAGCCTTTAGATGACATGATAGGTGGAAGTCAGAGAAATTGTGGGGGTGTAAAAGATTGGTGCAGTTTGTCTCATCCCTCACTTATTGCACCTTTTTACCTCATTACAAGCTCTTAAGTTGAGTCTAGAGCTGAGATTGTGCTACCTGGTAGGATACATTGGCTGAAAATGAAAGTTCCTAATGACAGAGAACCCAAGGATGGTTTTTATTTCAAAACATGGCTATCTAAAAAAAACTTATTGGATTTGAGAAAAGGTTATGATGGTACCAGATGTTTTAGATTCAGTTTACTTTGTGCGGGTGACATTATTACACTGAATTCCACACCTTTTGTCCATCCGCTTATGAAGGAGGAGATCTGCCAG
Organism: Ginglymostoma cirratum; assembly: GCA_024137785.1. Lineage (NCBI taxonomy): Eukaryota > Metazoa > Chordata > Chondrichthyes > Orectolobiformes > Ginglymostomatidae > Ginglymostoma > Ginglymostoma cirratum. The sequence goes on along the minus strand of JAHRHZ010000048.1, from coordinate 11,004,581 downwards.
GCTACAGCAGTTGTTGCTTTGATGTTAATCTTGTTAAGGAGCTGTGGTGTGTTTTCACTTTTCTCCAGGTCTAATATTGAAGAAATGAGTTCTGCCTCGAGTCGTGAATGAGTTAATATTTAAGTATTAACCAGTGTTTTTATGTACTTTTCGGAGGTCAGGTCAAACAGTTTAACTCTAGTTAAAGACAGAAGGTTAAGCGCATTTTCGCTACAATGTTTGTTTACCCTGGAGTGTGACACCCTGGCTGCCGGATGTGTTTGTGATTTTTCTAATTCTCCTGAAATTTTGTCTAATGATCTTTCTGGCCAGCCTGAATATTAACAATTCTAAGATATCTAACTTAACCAATATATCAAAAGCAATAGATGTCCATTTGATTTTAATATAGCTTTTTGAAGCATCAATTTCCATTAACACCTTTTAGAAATGTGTCAATATTTGCATGGCCACCACAAAATTAAACTTATTTCAATAATGTTTTATCATTCATGAGCATTTATTATCAATGTTCAATATGAAATAATGCTTTTCCTATTTGCTGCATATTATGCTACTGTAATAGTTTCCTTTGTGTAACTTTTCTTCATTGATTGTTTTCTAATGTGATGTCATTTCATTCGACTAGAAGGTTCAGAGACTTTATTCAAGGAACTTTTCCGTTGACAGTTCACACACTGATCTGTAATGTCTGCAGGATTACCCTGTCCATCTCTTTAACCACTACGCTACCAAAAGCATGAGCAGAATGTTATCAAGCGAGGCTAACACTTTTAACATATTAGTCAAACTTTGTTCGATCTACATGGGGGACTGTTGCCACAACTCTCCAGATCTCAGTACTTGCTCTGCAGTTCAGTACTGTGCACCTGTTCAGTACAGGTAAAATCACCATAGTTCTCGCAGACCACAAGGTTGCTCTCTCATCTGAGAGAGAAATAAATGGTAACGGTCTAACCTAATGGTCACCATGCCTCAAGCAAAGAGAAAAGTTGAGAAGGAGATTCCTTCATGGTAAGCAGGAATTGAACGTATACTGTTGGTCTCCCTCTACATCACAAACCAGCTGTCCAGCTAACTGAGCGAACCAATCCACTCACAATGTTCACACTTAATTGAAAGCAACAAAGCACTTGGAGTCATAGAGTCATAAGAGTTACACTGCACAAAAACAGACCATCATGACTGGAATTCTCTGCTCAACGCACCAGACTATGAAAACCAAAAGAACTGCGGATGCTATAAATCAGGAACAAAAATAAAGCTGCTGGAAAAGCTCAACAGGTCTGGCAGCATCGGTGAAAGAAAAACCAAGAGTTAACATTTCGGGTCCGGTGACCCTTCCTCTGAACGGAGTTGACGCCAGACTATGATGTAAGGGTGAATCAGGAGGAAGAGTTAGTGTATGAGAGGAGGCTAGCTAGAAATGTAAGAACAGATTGCAGAAATTTATATTTAATTTTAAGACAGGGAGTTAAAGAACGTTACAGGTCTGAGTTAAGGAGAAATGAGGAGGAATGTGTGACTTTGGAACTCTCTGCCTGAGAAGGTGATGGCTGGAGGTTCATCGGATATTTTTAAGGCAGATAGGTTCTTGATCAGAAAGGAAATCAAGGGATATCAAGGATAGATGAGAATCTGGAATTCAAAACATAAACAGATCAGCCATAATCTTATTCAATGGTAGAGGAGGCTCATAAAGACAAATGGTCCATCTCTGCTCTTATTATGAATAATTATCTGTGATGCCCTAACCCAGCTTCCTGTTGAGAGATAGTAAGAACTGCTGATGCTGGAGTCTGCGATAACACAGTGTGGAGCTGGAGGAACTCAGCAGGCCAGGAGCATTAGCTCCTCTGATGCTGCCTGGCTTGCTGTGTTCCTCCAGCTCCACAATGTGTTATCCCAGCTTCCAGTTCTTGCTTAAATTATCCCTCTCCCCCATCTCCACCCAACATCACTGGCCAACGAAAACCCACAATCCGTTTGAAACTCTCTGTGCTACACCTCAATTACCGAACCCATGATAAGTTGTTCAATTCACCGATTACTCTTGGAGCAGACTGGTGCAAATTAATAAGGTCATAGAGTCATACAGCATGGAAACAGAACCTTCAGTCCAAATCATCAGCACCAACCAGACATCCCAATCTGATCTATTCCCATTTGCCAGCATTTGGCCTATATCCCTCCAAATCCTTCCTACTTATGTACCCATCCAGATCTTTTTAAATGTTGTAATTGTACCCAGCTCCGTCACTTTCTCTGGCAGCTTGCTCCAAACATGCACCAGCCTCCGTGTGAAGAAGTTTTCTTTTTAAATCTTTCTTCTATCACCTTAAACCTATGCCCTCTACTTTTGGACTCCCCCGCCTGAGGAGAAAGGCCTTGGGGACTGAATGGCCTCATTTAAGCCACACTATTCTATTCTACAGGAGTGAAAGCACATCACAAAAGCTGTCAAGAGTTATTGGAACGAGCAGATTAAAGGGTCCAAAAAAAAGTGACGCAGTAAGATTTCAGTCCCTGACTCTGGGTTATAGTCACATGACATGTTAGCCAGTGACTTATAGACAAGTCCTAGTGCTGCGGGTGGGATAAAAGTCAAACAAAAGGGATTTGAATAAAACAGAGTATTGTGGATGCTGGCAATCTGAAACAAAAACAGAATTTACTGGAGAAACTCAGCAGGTCTGGCAGCATCTGCGCAAAACAAAGCAGAGTTCCCGACTCGGGTCCAATAACTCCTCTTCAGAACTATTAGATATGCTGAAGACTGGGGTGGGATGTGGGGCTGGGGATGAAGTGAGCGAATAGGTGGAGACGGAGCCTAGTGAGCGAGAAAGACAATTAGACAAACAAAGGGATGGATAATGGTAACCCAGGGATAAAGAAAAGCTAATAATGAGAACCAAAGTACTTGAAAATCAGTTAGCTGGACTGAAAGCAGCCCATGTGTTGATAGATCTGGAGTGTGGGTGTGGGTAAAGGACATGAACAAAGGTGTTCAGGTTTTAAAATTATTGAATTTTGATATTGCATCCTGGAGGCTGCAGGGTCCCCAAGTGGAAAATGAGATGCTGTTCTTCCAGCTTGCTCTGAGCCTTGCTGGAGTACTGCAGCAAGCCCGAGACAGAAATGTTAGCCAGGAATCGTGGTAGTGTGCTGAAGTGACAGGCAACTGGAAGCTGAGGGTCACTTTAACAGATGGAACGTAGGTGATTCACAAAGCAATTACCAGTCTGTGTTTTGTCCGTGAGTGGTATCCTCTACAGTGGGGAACCTGGCACCCCTGTTATAATATGGAGCTGCTTTCAGCACAGCCAACCCATTTTCCCCTGTTTTGTTCCCTGTTATCAGCTTTTTCTCCCTGGTTTACCATTAATCCATCCTTTGTCTTTCTCTGTCTCTGGACTCTGTCTCCACCAATTCTCTCACTTCATCCCTACTCCCACATCCCATCTCCTGTTTTCAGTATATCTAAATTTCCAAGCTACTAATAGTTCTTTAGAAGGATCACACAACCTGAATCATTAACTCTGCTTTCTCTGCACAGATGCTGCCAGACCAGAAGGTATATGAACTCTTCCTTTCATGGTTGTCCAGTGTGCTTTAGTTAAAATAGCTCGAAAACAACAGCCCCAGAGCCTCCAATCCCCTCTCATCCACCTCACCCTTCTTCATTAGTCCCGCGACAGTCTGAGTAACAATATAGAGCGGAAGACTCAGTACTCACAGCTCGGTTAATAATTCACAGTTAAATCAATACCTTCATGAGGATTGGTTAGCTACACAAAGTGACTCAGCAATAATCGGGGTTGATCAGGATTGAGCACAGTTAGAAGGGGTGACTTGTTTGGCCGAGTTGTTTATTTTAATGTAAAAACTACATCTGAAATGTAACCCTTTGGATATTAGCTTCCCTGTAAAATTCCTCCTGCAGGATTTACTTACACGATACTGTACAATGCACAAAATATGCTGCTCATTTCAAGAATTTACACCAGTCGGAACTCTTGCAAGTACCATGCAGTAAGTGCTTTTCCCCTATTCAGATTACTGATTTGGGTAGACTGATGGTCATAGAATCCCTACAGAGCGGAAACAGGCCCTTTGGCCCAACAAGTCCACATCAACACTTAGAGCACCCCACCCCGACCCATCGCCCTACAATTCACCTAATCTACACATCCTTGAACACTACGGGCAATTTAGCACGGCCAATCCACCTAACCTGCACATCTTTGGACTGTGGGAGGAAACCAGAGCACCTGGAGGAAACCCATGCAGACACGGGGAGAATGTGCAAACTCCATACAGACAATTGCCGGAGGGTGAGTCAAACCCAGGTCCCTAGCGCTGTGAGGCAGCAGTGCTAACCACTGAGCCACCGTGTGGGCCCTGTGTTTAGATTAAGTGTCCAGCTGCAAATAGGAGAAAAAGTGTGGAAGGAGTTGTGGACTGCAGCACAATCTCAAGGCTATGATGACCTTACAAACTGCTTGAGCTTCATTCTTGTAGTTGGTGACTTCACCAGAACCTTTCAAATTCTGTTACACCCTGTGACACGCTCCCACTCATATTGGCTTAATTTCAGCAGATGCTATGGTATCGTCTCAGCTCGAACGAATCTTGACTTCATTTAATTTGTAATCCATGGTTCAACTTCCTAATTCTGGGTGAGCTAAAAAAGAATTGGAGTTGTTTGAACTTAAAGGTACATTCTGGAAAGGCTGCCCATACTTTCTGCTCGTGTTTGAAGCAAACAAAAAGAACACAATCAGCAAAGGTGTAAGGCTTCTTGAAAAGAACTGAGTACATTTAACCTCATCCACACATCTGAGGTAGGCCTGTAAGGAAATGAACTTTTAAAAGTCTTATTACTTCATGTAATTGTTCACATGTGTCTGCTACCTCAAACTTGTTTCATTTTTTTTCAAAGACTTTCGATTGTCTGAAAATGTCTGCGTGGGGGAGGGGAATAAGGGGTCAGCCCTACGCAATGGCACATTTTTCCACTCATTCGAGAAAAGTAACATTGACCATCGTATGACCTTCTGTTGCCCACTGGCCCGAATTACAAGCAACAATCAAAACAGACAGCTGTAGGTCACAGAGGGCAAGTTCTGCTAAAATTGAAATCTAGCTTTAATTCTCCTGTATAATTAATCAAAATGAACCGCCCTTATCTCACAGGCGACCACAGTCAATTTGTGAAGTACTTGAACAGGGAACTAGGTACAAATAGCACACCCTGATGTGTTTTGTAGAGGCATTCAACAGCACAGGAATGGTCAAAATTCCTTTGAAGTTACCAGATTGTTTTAACTAGTAGTTTCGAATATAATTTCATCAATCAAACCACAAGGCTAGCCAAAGCAAAGTGCTAGTTGTATATCTATCATCCCTGTTCATTACAAAAAGGCTAAAAATCCATTTGTTAGGTTTGTTCTGTCAACATAAAATGGAAAAGGCTGTCAGGAGACCTACCTGCTTAACTATGTGGAAGTTTATCAAATTGCAGGGTAAGGTAAATGATTTGCAAAGTCCGGTATTGTTCTTAAAAGGGCAACAGTAAATCAGAAGCCTATTATCAGTAAAACTAGGTGGAACGGGAGGCATTTTATTTATTCCCTCCCCCCACCAGTCTAACTTCACTCTAAGCACCAAGTTGTAAAACTGGGTAAATATTAATGGGTTTTTTCCCGAAGACAGAGGAGAGACAAAACAGGCAAGGGAAAAGAAAGGTGAGTGGGTCAAGACTGACTGACTTCAAGAGGTTAAGATAACACAGAAAGATTACTTGCTCTGAACTGTGTCAAATTTATTTCTGTCATTAGACTGAAGGCTCTTCATTGGAGCGATGGTGATGCCATTCGCTTCACACCTACAGAGGTCTGACTGAGCAACCAGATGTTGGAACTCCAGGTCTGCTTTGTAGCAACAAGCATGACATGCCTGGCCTCTTGGTCAGATTATTGTGACACCCTTGGGCATTTTATTGATCTCTTCTCACAGCAGATAAATGCTAATTGTACCCACGCAACAAAACAATCTTATTATCATGTTAACTAGCAGGAGGATTGTTGGTCCTAAACAACTGTGGTTTTTCCACTTCATTACCTACTAATTTAAAGATAAATGAATCTACAGTTACTAAGCAAATAAGGTCACCTATCAAGTACTTGTAAATTAATATGTAAACAAGGAAGGGGGGTATATATTGTTCAAATGGAATGAGAGGGGTGTTAGTGATATTGACTGAATTGGCACCTCATGCTGATTTACCTCACTTTCTCTCCAATTCACATGTAATTGAGAACTAATTAATGTGTACATTCTACCTGATGCCCTTCTGGTAGAACTGTGCCTGCTGGTGTTCAGTGAAGCTGCTGTTTTGTTTGCTAAGTGTTGCAGTGTATGACCTTTGTCCCAAACTTATTTATTTTCTAAAAAGAAATGTCCTGATGAAGGTTTACGGAACTGAAAATGTTAACTCTGCTTTCACTCCACAGATGCCTGACAACATTTCATAGAGTCCCTATAGTGTGGAAGCAGGCCATTTGGCCCATCAAGTCCATACCAGCCCTCCAAAGAACATCCCACACTAGACACAATTTAGCATGGCCAATCCACCTAGCCTGCACATCTTTGGACTGTGGGAGAAAGCCCACACAGACACAAAAAGAATCAGCCAACTCCACACAGACAGTTGCCCATGGCTGGAATTGAACCCAAGTCTACTGGTGCTGTGAGGCTGTAGCACTAACCATTGTGCCACCATGCTGACCTATTGAGTTTTGCCAGCAATTTCTGTTTCTTTTCCACCAATTATGATTTTGATCCCCCCATAATTTTAGAATCCCTATAGTGTATAATTAGGCCATTCAGCCAATCAAGTCCATGCTGAGCCTCTAAGTAGCATCCCACCCAGACCCACTGCATCCCTATAACTTTGCATTTCCCATGGCTGATCTACCTAGACCACACATCCCCAGTCACTATGGCCAATTTAGCATGACCAATCCACCTAACCCACACAACTTTGGACTGTGAGACAAAACCAGAGCACCTGGAGGAAACTCTCATAGACACGGGGAGAATGTGAAAACTCCACATAGACAGTAGCCTGATGGTGGAATCAAACCCGGGTTCTGTGAGGCCGCAGTGCGAATAACTGAGCCACTGTGCTGCCCATGTTGTCTTATTGTAAAGACACAGTCTGAAAACAGCTCAGGGACCTCACTTAAGACTGCAAACTGAAAAAGGCTGGAAGGACGCAGCACAACAGTAACAGTTAAACCTGCTTCACAGTATTGGGTAAAAACTGCTCATCAGTAACAGGTTACTGATGATAGATGGAGACACGTCGATCAAGAGCTGGCTAACATCATGACATGGACACCCTTTATCAGCAAGAAGTAACTGTTAACGGATGGACACCCTTTGTCAGTTACAGGTTAAGGTTACCATGTGGAAACTCTTCACCAGCAACAGATTAACATTGCAGAGTGCAGACCCTTGATCTGAAACAGATTAATGATACCAGGTGAAAGCTCTTCATCAGATACATTTCTGAGGTTAACATTTCTGACCAGAGATCTTTCATCAGGAACAGATGAATGTTACTGATTGGAGATTCTTCATTAGAAGCAGATTGTTGTCACTAAGTGGAAACTCTTTATACAAAGTTTGCAGTGCAGAGAACAGGCTTGGGAATAAGCTGAAATTTCAGTGGTGAAACTACATTCTTCAATTCAAAGTGTTCGATCTGCAGCAGCGTGAGGACATAAACTGAGGTGCTATGTACTTTCCAGCTCACAGTTATAAGCTTTGCACCTGCCTGTCAGTATAAAATTAGTGGGATTATCTAGCTAAAATATACTTAAAGGTAGTTGCCTTTTTGTGCAGAATCTCTTCACTGCTGAATTAGCAATCTTCCCCACCCTACTCTGACCTTTGATTAAAACATTTCTGGGATGTTGGCTCACTGCCTCCAGGTCTGGTTCCTATGAAATTTGACTGTGTTCAGTTCTTGACCCATAATAAAGTGTATGTACTGCATAGAGGCTTCAAACGATAAAAAGAGCACTTCATTACTACCAATGAATATTCCATTTGTTACATTCTCAGAAACAGTTTAGCAGCTAAAGGCCTGTCAAAAAGCTTTTATAAAACAAAGACGTCTTCTTGTATTGAAATTAGAAATTGTTTTCAGATTGCCTCTCAATTTGTAACTGAGGAATGAATGACTGCCCAGCAGTGAGTGCAATGCGGCACATGCTGTGTTAGGGAAAGGAAGTGATTTTTTCTTATGTTGTTTCAGCAAGATCTCAATCTTTCCAGTTTGTAAACAATTTGTCAGTATTCACCCGAACTATATCTTTAAAGCCCAGATCTTTTGAGGCTCTAAAAATACTAAGTTGGGGATGATTTCATTAGGTTACAGACCATCGTGTTTAGACCTTGCCTTAAAGTTATTTTTATTCATTTGTAGGATGTGGGCATTGTTGGAAGGGCAGCATTTATTGCCCGCCCCCAGTTGTTTTTGAGAAGGTGGTGGTGAACTGCCTTCTTGAACTGCTACAGTCCACCTGCTGTGGGTTGACCCACAATGCTACTGGGGAGGGAACTCCATGATTTTGCCCCAGCGACAGTGAATGAATGGCAATGTATTTCCAAGTCAGGATGGCGGTGAGTTGATAGTTCAGTCGTGACCGAAGGCAACAGCACATTCCTAACCCCAGATGAATAAAAGTGCCGCCATCCCTAATTTGTAACTCTCTAAAGGTGTGCTTCATTGTTATAGCACCCCTGGTAAATACTGGAGACATATCCTGGGAAACTGAATACCACAGTCTGGAGACACAGACTGTGAACGTGCACATTGCAGTTTCCTAACATGTGTTCCTAGCCTACAGTGAAGCAGAATATCTTTTTGAAGGATTAAGGGGCTAAGCATGTTACTATTTTCATCAGTGTGTTTAGCAGGAGCCTCTTCACAATCCTCTTCACCTAGCTCCATCAAGATTTGCCTCAATTGTTATTCCCTCATGTTTATTTAGCTTCCCCTTGAAAGCACCTATGCCATTTGCCTTTTCTTCTGGGACTGAGTTCCACATTCTGAAGTCCACAGACTCTCTGGGTAGAAATGTTTCTCATGAATTCCCTATTAAATTTATTAGAGCTTGTGCTATAATTATAGCTTCTAGTTTTGAACTTCCCTGCAAATGCAAATAACATCTTCAAATCAACCCAATTGAACCATTTCATAATCTTAAAGGAACATTCTGGGTTTCTCTTTTCCAGAATAAAGGCCTCAGCACATTAATTTTTCCTCATAAGCTTTACGTCTGAGCTCAGATTATCTTACTTCAAGATCATTTTCTTTCAAAACTGCTCCATAACCTCTACATCCTCATTTTATGACATGGATTTAGCATACCACACCACACCCCTCACCCCCCACAGCGATTGGGAAGGCTGGGAATTCATTGAATCCAGAAGGCAGTCTGCCCATGACCTTACTGCCGACACCTACCCCTCATGCCCACCACCACTATGCCAGAGGTAGTGGCCTTGCCAACTGGCCTGCCTGCCAGTAAGATGAGTGAGACCCATGAGTGGGCAATTAATGCCTAATGAAAGACCACTTAGTCCACTGCTGGGATGTGGCAGGCAAAATGGCCAGTTCCCCTGGTGGCAAACAGGACGATCCCTCCTGAGCTCAAGAGAAAACTCTCCGCAGCGTGTTATTTATTCCTGATTGCCCCCCTCAATGGTCTGTCAACTGCCGGTCCCTCACCAGGGCTGGACACAAACAATGTCTGCAGCACACCTAAATTTACTTTGTTCTTTCATGAGATATGGACGTTATTAGCAAGGTTTGTTGCTCAACTCTAATAGTCTGTGAAGAGACTAGTTTGCCACGCTATTTCAGAGACCATCAAGAGTTAACCACATTGTTATGGGTCTTGAGAAATATGTATACCAGGCTGAGTAAAGATGGCAGATTTCCTTCTCTAAACTATATTCAGGAAGAGATGGGTTTTTAACAACAATAATGGTTACCATGACTAAGAGTAGCTTTATATCCAGATTTATTGTTTGATTTTAAATTCCATCAGCAGCCATTGTGAGGTTTGATCCCATATCTCCAGACTAATAGCATATGCCCCTGGATTATTCGTCGAGCAACATTACGACTGTGTCACCACCTTCCCAGTGTCAGATCCATTTCCTGGATGTCCTCAGTGCCAGCCAATCTCTGAGTTGATCCAGGAGAAATTTAACCCCAAATCTAGCCTATTAACAGCCCATTGCCTGTTAAATGGACATGAGTAACTTTTTTTAGCTGGGCAAATGTGGAATCTGGTGCCTCAACCCAAGGAGTCTGGAACGAGTCTAGTATGTTTACATATGAATGTACGACAAGTCAGTGAGGTAATTTATACAATCCAAGCTATGTTCAGCTTCAAAACCTTTGCACTGGGGACTCTGGCAAGTTCTGTTTAGAGATGTTTGTGCAATTCAGTCTCGGATGGTGATATTAGTGCTCTAAGCATACAAAGCCACATATAGCTCTACTTAGACCTCTTGGGATACGTTACTATATAAATAATGCTATTCAATGCTAGTTATTATTGTTAATTGTAGAAATGAATTGTTGGACTGCTATCTTTCATTCTGTATTGGCCGCACACATGGTGTTTTGCGGGTATAGATTAACTACCTGCAAGTCAGTTATTTGTAAGTAAGAGAACATTCTGGTATTGAAATACATAATCAGCCATTGTCTACACCTTATGTACATCAGCCCATACTTCAGTTCGAAGCATGCATGCCTTGGAATCACAAGATTGCAGATTCATGTCCCATTATAGAGCTTGTACAGAAAAATCAAGGCTGACATTCTTGAATAGCATTGAGGGAATGTTGCACTGTCAGATGTGCAGACTTTTGAGGGATATATTATTCAAAAGCTTCGTCTGCCTCTGGAATGGGTATTATTTCGCAGAGTGTTTTATTGAAGAAAAGCGGGGGAGTGATCCCTCATGTCCAGGCCAGTATTTACCCTTCACACGCAAACGGGGATTTCAAGACAAGGGGTCACATTTTTAAGGGGAGGAGAGACAGGTTTAAAAAAGACGCAAGAGGCAATTTTTTTAACACAGAGGATGGTTCGCGTATAGAATGAACTTCCTGAGGAAGTGGTGGATATGGCTACAATTACAATGTTTAAAAGGCATTTGGATTAGTACAAGAATAGGAAAGGTTTGGAAGGATATAGGCCAGGAGCAGGCAGGTGGGACTAGTTTAGTTTGGGATTATGGTTGGCATGGATTGGTTGGGTTGAAGTGTCTGTTTCTGTGCTGTATGACTATGATTCCATGACAGCTCATTTGGTTGGAATCACATTGTAGTTTGTGTGAATGTGCTGCCATATTTCCTACATTACAATGGTGACTTCACTTCTTTGACCGTCAGGAGCATTGAGATTTGTGCCAATTGGCAAAAGGTGTTCTCATAAGCACTGGGGAAACAGAAATAAAGAAAAATCTGCTTCGCCCCTGAATCTATGGATTTATATTTCAGGATATTAATCCATTTCACACTATGAAGCCAATACTTAATCAGTTTCACCAGTGCTTATTCTGATAATATTGTCAATTAGCTGATGATCATCTTCTGAAACCTTTGGGCTCCCATTGAAGTGTTTGGAAATCCTGGGTGCTTCTTGGTATAAAATATATTCACAGTGCAGATTTAAACCTAACAATTTAACATGCTCTCTAGAAAGAGTAAAGGTAAACTGCTAGACCATGAACATTTCTCCTGACATAAGACCTCCCAATTCAGTTTAACTTCCTTATTACTCCATAAAGGTCATTGTTTTCCTTAGGCTTACATTCATGAATTATGAGTTCTGAAAACACTCATCGTTAAAATTGTTATGATAATTTAATTCTTTCATAGGTCAATTGCTCAAGATGCTGTCAGCCTTTAAACTTCTCAAGTGAAGTTTGTTGAGTGTGGCATAATGGTGGTTATGTTATCGAGCTAGAGATCCAGGAACTAGACAAATAATTCACATTTCAAAGCTACAAAGTTTCTGGAAATGAAGTGCTTACATCAGGAAAGGTGGTCATGAAGCAGTCAGATTGTTGGGAAAAAAATGCATCTTGGTTTCCAAATGTTCTCTAAGGGTTGAAATCTGCTGCCCTTGCCGACTCTGACTTGTACAACAACGTTCTCAACAATGGGTCCTCGAGAGGGTATTGAGGGACCCACTAGTATGTCTTAATAAAATTTGGGGCTCTATTCTCAAATTGGAAGAGCCCCACAATATGTATGTGGAAAGTGGAAGGCAATTGGAAGTTCTCAGCAGAAGTTTATAAAAGACAAGCATTTACAAAACACATGGAAGTGAATATCATCCCTGGCAACAGCCACCCATGCCATTGCTGCTCCTGTTTAGTCATCTGCTCCAGGCCGAATCAATGACCTGTGAGACAGGAGGTCATAGGTCATTGGTCCGAGCATCTCCCTAAAGGATTAAAGCAGTTACTTTATGGTGAGTCCAAAAGTAGATTACTGGAAAAGGCCACATACTGGAAAAGATCAGTCGACATCTATTTTTTTCTTTATTCATTAACAGGAAATGGACATCACTGGCTAGGCTGTATTTATTCGCCATCCCTAATTCCCCAGAGGGCAGTTAAGAGGCAACCACATTGTTGTGGGTGTGGAGTTAAATGTAGGCCAGACCAGGTAAGGATGGTGGTTTCCTTCCCAAAAGGACACTAATGAACCAGATGGGTTCTGACAGTCAGCAATGGATTCGTGGTCATTGCTAGACTCTTACTTCCAGATTTCTTTTTTGTGAATTCAAATTCCTCCCTCTGCTGTGGTGGGATTCAAACCCGGGTCCCCAGAATGTTACCTGGGTTTCTAGATTAACAGTCCAGCGATAATACCGCTAGGTTGCCTCCCCAGACAAAGCATCTATAAGCAGCAGTAAAAAGGGCTGTGGTAACTGATGCTTCGCTCATCCATATGGGATATTTACAAACATATTCACCCATTTGAGGTTATGGAACGATGTTTGATTGGGCTGTTAGGGAAAGGAGGCACCTCCCATCAGTAGATATGGTCTATCTTGGCACGCAAAGGCTGATGTTGGTGCATTGGATGGACGAGTTCATTCTTAATCCACAATGCCTTGGAGGGGTTTAACACCTAGTTGTTGAAAGCACAAAGACTCAACAACATGCCCCAGTCACTTTCTGCACCTGGATCTATCTCCACCTATCCAAATTCACCTTGCCACTCAGAAAGGAACAGGATGAGAGAGTGAGGCAATTCTGCCTTGCTTTGAACTTATTCACACACAGGACATGTTTGTCATCTTCCTATTATTGGTCAAAAAAAGATCTCGAGGAACAGACCATCCTTTGTAGCCCCCTACGTAGTCACTAGAATTTTGCTGAAGACTCCAGATGGTGAATATGGTTATCTTTGCCTCAAAGAATAAACATTACTGTGCTTCAATCACCATTCAGGTGAGGGCTTGGAAATTTTTAACTTTTGGATCGTGGGGAAGTGGTCAAGCCTTTAATTTATGCCCATCCCTTAATGCTGTGTTTTAACACATGGTGAAAGTGCAGAACTTAGCACATTCTCTGGTTACAGGAGAGATTTGCTGTTTACCTAAGTCTACAGCCACTTCAGGGGGAACGGGATGAATTGCAAACAATAAGAAACGTCTTGATGAAGATGTACAACAACACCAGCTAAAGATAAATAGGTGTGGGGCTGGATGAACACAGCAGGCCAAGCAGCATCATAGGAGCTCCAGCATCTGCAGTTCCTATTATCTCTGAGCTAAAGATAAATGTTCAATTTCAATCAACAAAACTCACATAATCATGATACACAATGTCCTTCAACACATTTAATTAAAAAAGCTGAGGAACATCAAAATTATGGAGGTTTTATTAACCGTGCAAAACTGGGCAAGTCCAAGGGCAGTTCCTGAACTTTGGTTTTATTTGTACCGAATGTGGCAATATACTTCAATCTCGGCATTCACATTGTGCTCTCCAATGAATCTTCAAAATGTTCCAACTTATAAAAACACTTGCACACAAGCATGAAATATATTGAGAGAAGCAAAATTTGTAATTTTATAACTAATTTCAATCAAAGAAAATGTTTGTAACATAAAGATTTGTGGAATTTTTATAACATGGGTGGGCAGCCTCGGAAATAAAATAGTTGAGAACCCCTGCTACATGTGATTCAACCCCATCGTAGTTAAGTATGAAATAGCCAACAAACTTATCACAACATTCTCAGGGCATGTAAGGACGTGTAATAAATTTACCTTACCGTGATTCCCAAGTCCACAAAACCATTCATAACTTTTTTTAAAGGAGATTACAGCATTTTTTTTCAGTCACAGAATGGTAACATTTACCAAAGAGAGATTTAAAATGGAATAAAAATGCTGTTGACAATATTCTTGACATTTGGGGGCTATTTATGAATGTTTTGTTTGTAATTTAACTAACTGCTTCCAATAATTGAGGGCAGAAAGATTTATTGCAGCACAACCAGAACAAAAAAAATTATGTTTCCAAACTCATTAACTCCAGAGATCTGATTACCAAATTTTTGAGGTCTCCAATTACTAGGCTGCAGCTCACTGGGAAGTAAAGTTTCCAGAATCTATTAACGTTACAGCTGTGGTTTTGTTCTGTAAGAATTGAACAAGGTCAAAAAATGAATATAAAATTATTCACGTATTTACCTGATGAAAGCTTCACTTCTGAACGTGAGAATGATATACACAAAGCACTCACTTGATTCAGCTGCAGATTGAGATGTTCCATCTTTAGGAAATTTTCATCAACATTAGGAACTTCCTTTGCAGCTTTAGAATATTGCTTTAGTTACCACATCTGCAGAAGTTCATGTCTGCTGACTAATTACAATAAATGAGTGATATCCAAAACTAGGCAGCATTCCTTTTATTCACAGCTTCATTGAACTAAAGTAATACTGAAGATTAGCAACTTCACTACTTAAGCTGGTCTGACTGTACCGCTGCAGTGGTTAGGGGAACTAAAGTACTTTGAATGCCAAAAAGATAAAAGAATGAAATGAGTTAATAAGATTTTAATACTCCTACTTATTTTAATATAACTTTGCTGCTTTTCATATTCCACTGTTTTGTGTCTTTTGTTGTTATTAAGGTTGTCTTACCTCATAGACTCCAATCTCTGTGTGCTACCAGCTGTTAAATCTCATGAGTATAAGTGTGAGACAGATGGAAATCTATCGACTATGAGGAGCTGGGTGTTTTCAAAGAGTGAGGCACAGATAAACAAGCAACTTTTTAACCTAAATGAATGATGCAGTGGAATTGCTACAACCCTATGCTGTTGATCAGCAAGAACAGCTGAACTCCACACATTTACATCACGTACATGCTCAAAGATCTTGTCTTCAGCTTCCGGTAAGTTTTGTAGTGGCTGATAAAAGCTGAAGAAGAGTGAATCCTTTTGTTTAAGTTTCTTAGAAATTGTAGAGTGGGACATTGGGCCTGCAATGTTTTTATTAAACTTTAAGAGGCAACATTTTGGATCAGGATACACACGCTTGTTACTATAACGTAGCAGCCAGTTTCCAGGTCCGGTGTTGCCAGACTCCCCCTTCTTAAAAGGTGATCTGGGTGCCAGTGCCAAAACAGCACTTGAAGTATTAAACATAATATCAGCATGGTGCGAAAGGTCACATATTGCCAAACACACTGTATGACTGAGGCGTTACTCACAGAATAGTGAAACCTGATAACCCACAGCGCATCATCTAATTCAGTTACATGTGTTAATGGAGAAAGTTAATCTTCTAGGTTCCAGAGAGTTGTGTAACTTTCCCGACATAATATGTCTGTAATGGGTACAAGATGTCATTAATACTCTGCAAGGCTAAAAGCTGTTGTGATTGATATCGAACTGTAAAATAACACAATTGTTAATTATTTTAATAAAATCCACTTCTCCATTTGACTCAAACAAATGTGGAAAGGAGTAGCAGTATTTTAGAAGTCTTATCCTGAGCATCTCTATGCACACTTAGAAACAGTCTCTTCAGAATTGTGGCTGTGTAAGTAATAAGTGCACAAAGTGGTGGTCTCTGAGAAGGTAAATGATAACACTGCTGCAGATTTGTTAGTGAAGGGGTGGGGATGGCAGGAGGGTGGGGGTGGGGAGGATAGCAATCTGAGCCGGTGAAACAAGCCATTCGAGGGTTGAAAAGTAACAGCTGTGCTGTATCTTTCAGGAGAGGATCAAGTCATGCGGCTGAGATAGGCAAACGTTGGCTTAAAGTTTGTTCTGTCTTTGATTGTCCCTTGGATATCTGCCCCATCTCCTGTCAAAATTGTTTGCCAGCTGTTTGTTCCCAAGATTGTCGCTATGCACTCATTCCTGTCCACAGACATTCAAAGAGGTTTAAGTACTTTTATTTGAAAATCGAGTATTGTTAGAGTCAGATGGTAGAGCAAGAGGGGCCCTTGTGTTTCTGCCAAATTTTTCTTTGTGTTGCTGACTTACAGACCCATTTAGTAAGTTGAAAAAATGGTGAGATTTACAGTTTTAGAAAAAAGAGCACTATTCTTTTTAGCGATGAGAAGGCAGAATTCAGTTGGAATAAGATCTTATCTGGAGGCAGGTTAGATATCGGCATCAATTTTATTTCCAGACAGTTGGGCCATTAAAACAGAGTAGGTTAATTATGTGCTCAGATATCATCCCTCACTGGCTGAACTGTAAGTTTCACCTATAGGCAATTGGAATTGTCACCTGAAGCAGGCAGGAGTCCTTTTCCTAAATTCTTTCCTGAGGCATAGAAGTTGCTAACATGACCCATCCCTAATGGCCCTTGAATTGAGTAGCTTGCTAGGCATTTTCAGAGGGCAATTAAGAGTTAGTCACTTTCTTGTGTGTTTGGAGTCGCGTGTAGGCCAAACCAGGTAAGGATGGCAGATTTCCACTCTATAGGACATAAGTGAATCTGTTGGGTTATTATAACACTCAATAATGGTTGTCATGGTCATCATTACCGAGACTTGCTTTCTGTTCCAAATTTATTTACGAAATATATTACCGCCAGCTTCTGTGGTAGGGTTTGAACCTCTGTCTCCAACATGTTAACTTGTGTCTCACTAGACCACTGACATTACCACTACAATACCATCTTGCCAAATTTACAAGTTAATGCTAATTGATTCTGGATATGTTAAGAGGGCTACTTATGGCTCCCTTGCTCAGGGTATAAAAGCAATGAGTCATGGAGTCCTAGAGTCACGCAGCATGGAAACAAACCCTTCAGTCTAACTTGTCCATGCCGATCAGATATTCTAATCTGAACTAATCCCAGTTTCCCGCACTAGTCTCATATCCTTGAGTGTTATAATATTTGAAGTATTTATCCAAATATCTTTTAAACGTTGTATGGTTTCAAGCCTCCACTATCTTCCCAGGCAGTGTATTCCAGATTCTCATCACCAATTGAGTGAAAAAGATTTTTCCCAAATCCCTTCTGGATCTCCTGCCCTTTACCCTAAAACTATGCCCTCTGATGATTGACCCCTCAACCAAGGAGAACAGCTGCTTTCTATTCACCCTGTCCAAATCCCCCATTATCTTATATACCTCAGTCATGTTCCCCTCAGTCTTCTCTGCTCTTTGAAAACAATCCAAGCCTATCTCCCCATAGCTTAATTTCTCCATCCCAGGCAACATCCTGGTGAACCTCCTCTGTACCTCCTCTCATGCTATCTCATCCATCCTGTAGTGAGGTGACCAGAACTGCACACAGTATTCCAGTTGTGGTCTGACCACAAATCTCTGTACAAATCCAACATTTCCACCTTGCTTGCAGGACATATTATGCTTTCAATTGCTTTTTATTATGTATTTTGTTGCCATAACAGCCTGCAAATGAATGCAAATAGGACTAGTTTAGTTTGGGAAGCTTGATTGGTGTCTGTTTTCCACGCTGTATGACTCTATGACACAATGACCTTTATCTCTCTAATACCCTCACCCTTCACATATAGCTGGAAGTTGGTGAGGCAGCCAATACCCATCTGAAATTCAGTAGCCACTTCATGCCCCTTCTCACCCATCTGGACAGAATTTAAATGACATGCAGTGGTAATAACTAATTAATTCATTTTAATTTATTCATTCATGGAATGAGGGTGTCGCTGGCTAGGCCAGCATTTATTGCCCATTCCTAATTGACCAGAGGACTGTTAAGAGTCAACCACATTGTTGTGGGTCTGGAGTCACAAGTAAGGCAGACCAGGTAAGGATGACAGTTTCCTTCCCTATAGGACATTAGTAAAGCAGATGGATATTTTTCCTGACAATCAACAATGGTTTCATGGTCATCATTAGATTCTTGATTCCAGATTTTTTTAAATTGAATTCAAATTCCACCATCTGCCATGGCGGGATTCAAACCTGGCTCTCTGGATTAACGTTCCAGCAATAATACCACGAGGCAATCACCTCCCCTGCTGATTCTGCTGCCTCCAGAGGATGGAAATTAAATGCTTAGATAATTTTTGCCCAAGAAAACAGCCCAATGTAAAAATGCAAATACCCTCACTAACTCTGTACTTCCCACTAGTTGACCGCAGTCTATTAACATGTCATTCAATATTAATTTCAATATTAAGATATCAGCCTTTTTCTCTCTCTTGTTAATTTATTCTTTAGTCTTGCCAGTGGCATTCCCATTCAATGATTATTGCCCTTCCTGAAAACATTTTGGGGAAGTAGAGTGGAGATTTCATTTCCATATTCTACTGTGCTGTTAGGGAAGGCGGTCTTGGATTTTGATTCTGTGACAAATATTGAATCATAGTACAGTAAAAGAAGTAGGCCATTCCATCTGTCATGTTCATGCTTGCTCTCTGCAAAAGCAACTCCCCTAATCCCACTGCCCTGACTTTTCTGTGTCGTCACAGTTCTTTATAAACTGATATCGCAATCTCAGTTAATCCTTTCACGAACACACTGTCTTATACAAAACTTGACTCTTACATTAGCCTCCTGCGCGTTTAGATGCTTCTGTCAATTGGAACAGTTTTTTTTCCCTACGTGCTGTGTCCATCTCCCCTTGTTACTTTGAATGCCTCTATCAATCTCCTCTTAAATCCTCTCTACTCCAAGGAGAGAAGCCTGAGCTCTGGGTGATGATGACGTAGCGGTAATACCACTGCATATATTATCCAGAAAGTGAGGATAACACCTTGGGGGCATGAGCTTAAATCCCACTACAGCAGAAAGTGGAATTTAAATTCAATTAATAAGTCTGAAATTGAAAGCTGGTCTCAGTGATGGTAATCATGAAACTATAATCAATTGTGGAAATCTAACTGCTTTATTAATGTCCTTTAGGGAAAGAAATCTTGCTGACAGGTGACTCTAGACCCACAGCAATGTGGTCGACTCCTAACTGCTCTGTGATACAGCCTATAAGCCATTCAGTTGCGAGGGGTGGGACAACAAATGCCGAACTCGCTAGTGATGTCCATTTCCCATGAAACAATAAAGGAAAATAAATCTATCAATGTAGTTCTGAAGTTTGTCATTCCAGAAATCATTCTCATGATCTTTTCTGCACCCTAACTAATGTCTGTATATACTAGCTAACATGTAGTGCCCAGAAGTGCTGTACTACATCAGCTGAGGCTAAAACAGTGTTTTGTGCAAGTTTAACTTAATAGCCTCATTTGTAAAGGAAACATGATATGAGTGTATGCAACGACGAAGTGTGGTGGTGAAAGAATATTGAAGACAATGGTGTTCCCATGCATTTGCTACTCTTGGTCATCTTGGAGTCAGCCAACCATCTTCAGCTGCTTCATCAATGACCTTCCCTCCATCATAAGGTCAGAAATGGGGATGTTCACCGATGGTTGCACAATGTTCAGCACCATTCGTGAATCCTTGGATACTGAAACAGTCTCTGTTCAAATGCAACAAGATCTGGACAATATCCAGGCCTGGGCTGACAAGTGGGAAGTGACATTCGCATCACACAAATGCCAGGCTATGACCATCACCAATAAGAGACAATCTAACCACCACCTCTTGGTGGTTCAACAGTGTTACCATCACTGAATACCCCACTATCAACTTCCTGGGGGTTATCATTGACTAGAAACTCAGCTGGACTCACCACATGTACACAGTGGCTACAAGAGGAGGTCAGAATCTACGGATACTGTGGTGAGGAACTCACCTCCTGACTCTTCAAAGCCTTTCCAACATCTACACTTGCCTGGATGAGTGCAACCTGAACAACACTCAAGAAGCTTGGTACCATCCAAGACAAAAGGTTGCTTGATGGGCACTACATCCATAAGCATCCATTCCCTCCACCACCGATGCTCAGGAGCTTCAGTGTGTGCTATTCTACAAGATGCACTGCAGAAATTCACCGAATATCCTCAGACAGAACCTTACAAATCCATGACCACTTCCATCTAGAAGGACAAGGCCAGCTGATATATGGGAACGCCACCACCTTCAAGTTCCCCTCCAAGCCACTCATCATCCTGAATTGGAAATTTATCACAGTTCCTTCACTGTTGCTGGGTCAAAATCCTGGAATTCCCTCCCTAAAGGTATGGTGGGTCCAAGCACAACACATGGACTGCAGCGGTTCAAGAAGGCAACTCACCACCACCTTTTCAAGGGCAAATAGGGATGGGCAATAAATGCTGGCACAGCCAGCGATGCCCACATCCCACGAATGAATAGAAAAACAAAGTTGTCTGACGTTGTAAATTGTTATTGAAGAAGCCTTGGTGAGTTATTGATTCCATCAACAACAGATCGGTTTAAATTAAGGGCTCTTTTCTGTGTTTACTTTAATTCCTGTCACCAGGAACAGCTCACTAACATTGCCATCACTCTGAATTCCGCACATCCTACAAGACCTCATTGTTTTTGGAATAACTCCACAGAGACCAGCATCCCGTCATCAAGTCACTCTTTATTTACACATGAACTGTCCTTGAAATTTGGTACTGCCTAATTCAGAGTCAGCTACCAGGGTGACAGTATCTCTGATACTCCCCTTTTTATCTGTCAGCCAGGGCTCCCTGATTAGATCAGATTAACAGCCCCAATCTGGGAGCTCATATTCTATGAGATCCAGCTGGCTGACGCCATTAAAATCAGTACAGTTTTCTTTCTTCACTTTGACTCCAATGAAAAATTAAAAGTAAAATTACACCTTCTTTTTACCACTGATCAATATTGCAAGAAGGCTGAGGGGCGGCTAAACAGAAGCTATTAACATTATGAAAACGTTTCATAGGTAAAAGATAAAATTGCCCTAAAATTACCAGGCCAAAGTGCTGCTCTCTCATTAGAGAGAAACAGCTGGTGGTGATTTAACCTGAAGGTCACCACATATCCAGTAAAGGGAGAGATTGAGAAGAAGAATTCTTTGCTGTAACCTCAGACAGTGCAGGAATTGAACCCATGCTGTTGCCATCACTCTGTTTCACAGACCAGCCGTCTAGCCAACTGAGGGGAAGATGTTTCCATTTCTGAGGTAGCCAAAAACTAACGAAAATCCCTCATGAAATCAATAAGGAATTTGGGGAAATTCTTTCACTTAGAAAGTAGTTAGAAAGTCAGTGGTTGGATTAGTTAGAGCACATAACATAGTTAGGTAAAAGGGAATCTGTATAAATACATGGCAGAGGAAATGGTAGAAGGACGTGTTGATACAATTAGAAGTAATAGGATTAGACAACATTTATTTGGAGCATGAACAGTGACATAGATTCATCGAGCTGCACAGGACAGAAATAGACCCTTCAGCCCAACTTGTCTATGCTGACCAGATATTCTAATTTAATCTAGTCCCATTTACCAGCATTTGGCCCATATCCCTCTAAACCCTTCCTATTCATATACCTATTGAGATGCTTTTTAAATGTTGCAATTATACCAGCATCCAACACTTCCTCTGGCAGCTCATTCCATGCACACACCACACTTTGGATGAAAAAGTTACTCCTTAAGTCCCTTTAAATCTTTCCCCTCTTGTCTTAAACCTATGTCCTTTAGTTTTGGACTCCACTACGCTGGGGAAAAGACCTTGGCTATTTACCCTATCTATGGCCCTCATGATTTTATAAATTTTAATAAGGCCACTCCTCAGCCTCTGACACTGTGGGGAAAATAACCCCAGCCTATTCAGCCTCTGCTCTATAGCTCAAACCTTCCAACCCTGGCAAAGTCCTTGTAAATCTTTTCTAAACCCTTTCAAGTTTCACAACATTCTTCCTATGGCAGGGAGACCAGAATTGAATGCAGTTCAACAAAGATCATTTAGACTGATGGCCTGTTTCTGTCCTCTCAGTTTTGCATAAAATAAGCTGCAGAAAATGTTAAGTACAGCTGCATAGAGAGAAAGAAAAATGCTTAAAACCGCATGTACTGTTTGCTGCTCATCCCTGGACAGGAAGGGTATGACCACACACATCACTCATCCTGTGGTGCCTTGCAGCATCGCACCAGAGTGCTTCATGTACACATGCATTGATTTAAGAAATGAAACAAATCCAAGTAGCTATTTTTTTAAAAAATAAAGGCAAAGAAAGAAGATATTTAACCCTGAAGCCATTTAACGTGACTTACCAGGCATACGTTAATTTCTACGCTGTGTTTCATTCAAATCTGAGTGATGTGAATGTTCCTGGCTGTGCAGTTTTAGTTTGGGGTTTTCTCTTTCTTATTTATGGGTAACAAAATAACTTGCAGAGGAAATGTATGACAGCTGATAACTTTGTTAAAATATGTAAGCTTTTCTGAACAAAGACTTATATCCATGTGAATGCACATCAATTTGCTGACATCATAGCCAGTGAACAATACCTAATTTGCTCACTTTTGGAATTGACACTCACAAGCAGGTGTTAAATTCTGCCAAATAGTTCTGACAAAACAGAATTGCAAAGGGACTTACAACTAGTTCAAACTTGCATGCTGTATTTAATAATATTACTGATCAAAACATCTAAAAGGGATGAAAAGGAATTTTTCTTAGTCCTGATCTAACACAAGGATTGTGTGAGTATGTCACGAGCTATAAAGCTGTGTGGTTAGCCTCATCCAAAAGACTGAAGACTGCAGCCCAGTTTTAACCAAGGTTGACAGTCAGGCTTTTCGGGTGAGATGTTAGGGAGATTGGAAGGACTAAACAGATGAGAGATTCTGTGTCACTCTTTCACTCTGTTCATTGGACAAGGACTCACAGATTGTTTTTTTTCTGCAGTGTCCCCTTCCCATCTCCAAAAAGAGCAGTAAAGGTAAGTGGACTGTGGTGGGAAAAGGGAGAAACTAGGGGAAAAGGACAGTAAAGAAAATCATATAGAATTTCTTATTATTAGACATAAGATTACAATCAATGACAAGCCAGTTTTCATGATTAAGCCATGTTGGGAATGTTGAAACTACTAATGGTCATCTATTCTACATATGTATTGTTGCATTGTAATCATTGTATTCCCTATGGAAAAAGATCTAAAATAAATGTAGTACGTAGAAGTTAAAGCCTGCAAAACATTTTCCTTGAACTGAGCTAATGGAAGGTTTACAGATGTAGGTAGTTTTTAATGCTGGAAATTTGGCAAATCTACAAAACTGCTCCACCACAGAGTTGAATCTGGCATTATTGTCTCTTCATTCAAAAGTTTGGCTTAGCATAAGCTCAGAGATCATAAGTTTAAATAACTCACTGAGCAGGCAATGGTGGAAAGCTGCAATATTTTTTTGCCTGTCACATTTCACAAAGAACAAATAACACTTTAATTGTACAATGATAATTATGAAGATCTTGCATTTGCTGCATTCTTAGAATATCCCAACAAAAATAATTACCAATGAAGTCACTATTTGTACGTGGGTTAACATAGCAATTTTTCCTCAGCGAGAGTGCACAAACTGCAAATCGGATGATTTTACTGTTGCTTAAGAAAAGATTTGGAAAAACATCATGGGATCTTTCATGGTAGACAGACAAGAGGCTAGAAGAACACAATAAGCCGGGCAGCATCTGGAGGAAAGGAGCAGTCAAAGTTTTGGGTATTACCTTTCTTCAGTCCTGAAACATTGACTGCTTCTTTCCTCCAGATGCAGCCTGGCTGACTGTGTTCTTCCAGCTTCCTGTTCATCTACCTTGGATTCCAGCATCTGCTTTTTTTTGTCTCTATGGGATGTTTCATCCTGTAAGAATAGACAGAGCAAGATTCACTTTAACATCATATTTGAAATATCAAGAAAACTATCTTAGAGAACTTCAGAATTGGAGAGGTAGGCAATCAATAGCGGAGATAAATATTGAAGGGGCTGCAAAATTGTACAGAAATTTGGGATTTTGAGAAGCTTTTGAAACCAGGGCGTGGAACAGTAATGTGAAGTCAGTTTGGAGGATTGCTACAGAGTGCATGGGCGTTGTGGTCAAACATTTATGCTCTAGAGATAGAAAGAGGAGTTACAATAAGAAGTAATCAAGAGACAGATATATTGAGGACATGAGATAAGATTTATGTCTGCTGAGGATTTTCAATACCCTGTTTCTTCCTCTCAGAAATTCAAATCCTAAATCCTTCACTTTTGGATTTCTGCAGTAATAGGAAAAGCCACCTATATGTTCTTAAGTTCTATCTGTTCTGTTAAAAAATAACCTAATCCAGAGGTAACACTCATTTCAAATGATTCTTATCTCCCCACATAAAGCCCTTTGTAAATGGGTTAGGAATTGTCCTGTGAGTTGGTTGTATTTTACTTGGCACTGAACACACTTTCTCTCAAAGCTCAGGTGCGGAATGACAGGCAGATAAGGAGGAAAAATTAATTCATCTGGTGGAGAAATCCAGACCTAGAGGGTACAATCTTAAAATTAGCGTTAATTCATTTAGGATTGAAAACAGGAAGAACTTTGCAAAGGCGAGCAAGAATCTAGAATTTTCACTGTCCAAAATGCTATGCAGAATGGACCCATTGAAGTTTTTAAGACTGATAGCAATTGGTGTTTGTTAGGGAAGGGGAATAGAGAAAAGCTTGGAAAATGGAGTTGAGGATTAGCCATGGCCTAATTGAGTGTCTAGGCTTCTGGTCCTATGATGAAGTAATGAGCAATTTTGAGGGGTGCAGAGCAGTGAAGAATAATTGGCATTACCGGTGTGAAGAATCTTTCAAAGTTACAAAGAAGGTAACAAGGTTTTAGATATTGAAATCACCGTCATATCACTGACTCCAAAGTTTCTTGGGTGTGAGAAAACATAGTCCATTAGTGGCATAGGGACAGGGCTAGAAGTTGGGAGAGAACTCGGATCCAAATGGATTCCATTGCTTTTGTCCAAACAAGCCCTTTGACTCTTCATCTTCAGCAGTATCAGTTCACTCTATTTCAAAACTGATCTGGTCCACAACTTATTTTCATGATTATGCTGTGTATTTGAGATCCACCACCAATTGTAGATACTTCCTAGACAATCAGTGTTTCTTGAACTGCTGTTCTCACTACATCCTGTGATAGAAGCATAGGAATAAGTATAGGACATTCGGCCTTTTCAGGCAGTTCTGCCAGTCAACATGATCATGGCTGATCATCCAAATCAGTATTCTGTTCCCACTTTCTCCCTATACCCTTTGATTCCTTTAGCCCCAAGAACTATATCTAACTCCTTCTTGAAAACATTCAGTGTTTTGGCTACATCTGCTTTCTGTGGCAGAGAATTCCACAGCTCACCAGGCTCTGGGTGAAGAAATTTCTCATTGAGTCAGTCAGAAATGGAATATTTCATATGCTTAGATTGTGACTCCTGGTTCAGGACTCCTCAGTCATCAGGAACATCCTTCCTGTGCTTACCTGTCTGGTCTTGGTAGAATTTTATAGGTTTGAATGAGATTCACTCACATTGCCACACACTGCCAATTTGCATTCCTACGACCTACGGCCAGCACTGGATAACTCAATCCCAAAAATGCACTGTTTTGTAGTTTCTTCCGTAAATGGATGGATGCTTGTTGCTAAGGATGGTTGTGATTTTAGGTTGCCTGGAATTGCTGGCTGCCATGGTTAGAGGAGTAGGTTTCACAGGGCTGGTAGGATATTGTTAACCATTGGAGACAGTAACAGGAACCATGAATGCTGATAAATGCCATAACCTTCCTCACATGGGGGCACCTCAACTTCACAGGTGCTGACTACTCACTCAGAATATGCCAACTCACCTGACCAAGGATGATTGGCATTAGTTGGTTGACATTTCTACTTTGCCCCAAAACCACACCCTATCTCCCCACTCCTTTCAGCTTCCCATGAATTTAAGCAGCTCTCAAAATTTAACAAGTATATAAGCCCTTCCTTTGTAGCACTTTGGTTTTGTTGAATCATAATGCACTGTTCTGCAGATTGCAAACATTTTAAGTTACCCATGTGTTTGGGTTCTTTGGAATAAGTCCGTGTAAGACTTTGTTGGAGGTCTAAAAGGATAACAAAAGGATGTTGTATGATTTAACTGTAAATAGAAGACAGCATGAAATGCCAAATCTATTTTGTGTTGTATGTTCTTTCAAATGAACAGTATTTTTGCTCACATAATTACAACTAATTATATTGGTTTCACCAGAATGAAAGTCAGTTTTTCCAAATACTTCATTGCTTTCCTCCTGTATCACATCCTGTGGCACCAATGGAGATGACAAAGGGTTCAGTAGCAGGCAGTTTAGCAAAAAAAAGAGAATGAGCACAGCAATTTACAATTGAGAATCAAGATGCGACTTTAAAGACACACTGAAGCCTTTGTTAACGTGCCAATTCTAAAATGATCAAAAAACACAATCTCAACATTTTCATTAAGGGCTTTCAAATGTCACTATAATAGTTTAATATATATGGCTCAAAAGGCAATTAAACTCTTAGAAAGATCTATGGAACAGTCACTTAATCATGCAGAGCCATCCTGAAGAAAGCAGAGAATATTGACTTCTGTGGAGTTTCATTCAAGTATTTTTAATTCTGTATCAATTTTATTGAAATATGAGCTTTTCAAAGTGCATCTGATGCTTTTCATTGGCATAATATTAAGTGAATGAAAATTGGCATTGCTGGTGCACAGAAACAGAGAAAAGGCATACAGAAATTAAGAATAGCTGTGGGACTCTTTATTCATTAATAGGATGACGGCATCAATGTCCAGGCCAGCATTTATTGCCCATCCCCAGTGGTCAGTTCAGAGTCAACCACGCTGCTGTGGATCTGGAGTCACATGTAGGCCAGACCAGGTAAGGATGGCAGTTTCACTAAAGGATATTAGTGAATCAGACGGGTTTTTCCAACAATTGTGGGCCAGGCCATTCCATCGTAAGCTGCGTTCGCATATTACCAAATTGCAAGATCACACTGATCTTATACATGAGTACATGTGATCTTCTGACAAGGTTGCAGAGACGAGATTATGTTGGACACTGAAGGGTGATTCAGATTGTTTAATGATGTTGGAATGGGGGTAACTTTGAATTAGAGAGGGTGTCCATGTGGAGAACAGTCAACTAAATAATGAAGCATTTACTAGGTCAATTATTATACATTGTAGCAATTTGGGTCATCTTGTTTCTTCATTGCTGGTTCAGCGAAGCTGCTCAGCAAAGGTTTTACGATCTTCCTCATGCACTCATGCAAAGAATATTTGGGAAGATGACAAAATTCCAAATATCTCTCCAGTTCCAGATGTATGTCGTATATCATATTTTCCGGCAGGTGTACCCTGCACGTATGTTACACGCACATTTTGTGGATTAGGTTCTGATTTGCTAAAATTGGAGACGGACACTTTAGGACTGAATCCATCAACCTTCACATCATGGAATAGTTGGCAACAACACAAAGGAGGAGGAAGAGAAATATTGCAGACTCAATTCCACTCTCATAACTTGGATTGTGGTCCAAAAACTGTTGGGCTTTGGGATAATTGTAGCAATGTGCCTTTCTGGGCATTGCCTTCTCATCTCTAAACAGACACAAGATGACAGAGTACTTGAAGATGAGGAAGACCATTCCACCCATCTTATTTCCTCCATCAAGAAGAACTCTATGCTCTGCCACTGCTACATCTAATTGATTCTGGGGATCCTGCATCCTCCATTTTGCCTATTTAAACTGTTCGCTGCTTTCTGCAAGAAGAACTTTCAGACTCAAGGCTGAAAGTTGCATTGAACCAGTAAAGACCTTTAATTCTACTTGTGCAGTTTAATTTAAGCTAGTGTTCTGGATTAAGCATTTCCATTCCCTTTAAAGTCTGAAATAAATCTGTTAGATCACTTCTCAGGTGTTGATTTTGTAGGTTGAAAAGTCCAAGTTTCTCCAGATTTTTTCAAGCTCCTTATCATATGGATTAACATTATTGCTTTTACACATTCACAAATGTCTCCCCGAATATCGGTTTTCCTGAATATCTCCCTTATTAATGTGTAGAACAGTTTTCTTGAAGTGCTCTCTACCAGTGCAGTGGATAATTTAATCAAGGCTTCATTTAAGATGCTTTTTATTGTTCTGGATATGTGCGACAACAGCCTATATTTATTTAGCATCTTTAACATGGTAAAATATCCCGCACGGTATTTCATGAAAGCTTTATCAAATGCAATTTGACACTGGGCCAGATAAGGAGACATTCAGACCGGTAACCAAAAGCTTGGTCAAAAAGTTAGATCTGAGGGATTATTCTAAAGGGAAAGAAAGACTTACAGAGACAGAGAGGTTTAGTGAGGATATCTCAGGGCAGGAAAGGGAAAGTTATAGAAGAAGCCAGAGGAAGTTACGGAAGTTGGAGGCTGAGACCATGCAGAGATTTCAAAACAAGGACGAGAAAGGTAAAATGAAAGCTTTGCCTATGGTTTACAACTCTTGTGAGTGCTGTTCTGAATTGGTTGGATGTGTTGAGCATTGATTCTAAAGGGATAATTTTAACACCAAAGGTGATTCAGTTGGGGTCAGGTGGGATTTATTAAAAAAAAAAATTGACCTCTAATTGTACACATTTCATCTGTCTGGAACAGGAAGTGGGCAGCAAACCCACTCTCGAAAGCCAGGTTATCCATTTTAAGTATTAAAATGAAGCTGGGTTGCATCACATTTAAATTGTTTTACAGATTGGTTTAGGGACTAGGCAGCCTCGCCCTGCTCCCAAAATTCCCAAAACTTGCTGCAGAATCTCCTAACAACCAATTGATGTGAGCTGTGCTGGAGAGCTACCTACCTTACATCTAATTACATTGCAAATGTATCTAGAGATTTTACATGCTTTATTTTGCCTGGAAACTTCTTTCAAATGTTCACCACTCTCTGCAAGAAGACCTATTGAATTCCAATCTGAAAATTGCATAAAACCAGTCTGGGATTTAAGGCTGAAATCTAGTTAGGATCCGGCCAAGAAAGAAAAATGCACCATTCAGAACCAAAGGGCATATGGGCAAAACTAGAATTTGGGATTGCCTGAACAAAACTCCTTGTCACTCGACACCCTCTGCCTCCCAAAAATGTCATGGTCTAAGATGCCCAGATCTCTTTCACATTCATCCAGAGCTATTTCGAACAACATTTATGGAGTACACATGTTCCTCATTTTTTCCCTTCCTCTGTGTAATATTTTACACTTGTCAGCAGTAAATCTCATCTGCCATTGTTCAGCCCACTCACATATTGTGTTTAGTTTGTTCTGTCATTTCTGGCTTGCCTCCTTCAAATCTACTGCCTTGTCCAGTGCTTCTTAAAATTTGCAGTCTCTGAATCCAAGTCATTGATGTCAATTAGAAACAGCAGTGATACCCATGCTAGCCTCTAGGGCACCCACGCAGTATTTCCTCCGGACAAACTTTGCTTGTCCAGCAAGTACCAGTTATTACCTACACTGTAGACTTTTTTTTTACATAGTGTGGAATATGTGCACAATAGCATGCTGTGTGTACAGTTTTGGACTACTCTTCACTCCTCCTCAGGATCAAGTGAAGTAGTTATAATCCCCGACTTCATTGGGACTTTTATGATTGCATAATGACAAAATATATAAACTGGAGATTTGTTTATGGGACAATTAGGGCATACAACTAGAGTAATCATCATTTAGTAGGCTGCAGATTTCATGTAAGATCATGAAATTGTTTGTGTGCTATAAATAATACTTTGATTTTCTTGTAATTTGCTCTTGATTTTTTTTCATCAACTATTAAAAATCTCAAGTTATTCTGAGAATTAAGATTTTGAAAATTAAAAATAGTGTAATGTAATTCCAGCATACACTGACCACTCAATTTGGAGTATTTGGTATACTGCTGAAGAATCTTAAGGTTAAATGTCAGAGGACATGAATACTTCAAGACATATTCAATTGGCGATGTATATCAACATAGTGGTCAAATTGATTGAGAGAACATGGTAGAGGGGCTGAATAGCCTTATTCATATTCCTGTTCCTATGTTCCAATGGGAGATATAATTATGACCATTGTCTTGTTTAATTACTAATCTTTGGAAAGAAATTCAGCAGAAACATGTGTCAATGAATCCCATGTCAGATGGTGAAATATGAAACTGGATCAAATCCATTTCTTGATAGCTTATCAGTTTACAGAATGCGGTACTGTATAGATCTTCCACCATCTACCAACTTCAGTGTCCATGCAGTCCCATGTTATACATGTTTATAAACCAAGTAAATAAATGGATGACCCTTTAAAGCAACACTTTCACATTATTTGTGAAGAAAGAAAACATAACTGTTAATGGAAACCAGTCAAAATAGAATGCCATTGCAGGGGGTGAATATGCTCTCCAGCCCTTGCTGCCCACTGGCCACGTAAGGCCTTAAATATGCCACTTGCACCGAACACTCCCTCTTCAGAGACATCCAGGCAGGGGCATACCACAGAAGTTGCTCTTTATTCTCTTTTGAGTGAACCATAACATAAAATAATTAACTGATTGACAGACCCTTAAAGGGGTTTGATGCCAAAAACAAATCTTCAAAGCAAACTGATTAAATTAAACTGAAATAAGATTGCCAAGATTGATGATGCACCCCAACACCCAGTCCTTCTTTTAAGAAAACAAATACCAAATGAACCAAATTAATTGGTTGATAACTCTTTAAAGGGTGATTAAAGATTACGGGTGGAATATTCTTGGCATGATGATACACCAGGTAGGACTTGAACCCAGGCTTTCAGGTCCAGAGTAGTGACACTAATGTTGCTCCACAAAACCTGCCTTTTAAGAAAAACTCAGTATTTTATAATAAAATGAAACTCTGAAGAATGGTCACCAGTACTTTCTCTCCACAGATACTGACTGACCTGCTTTAGCAATTTCTGTTTTATTCAGTTGTTTTACACATCAGATCTATGTTGTTCTCCAGTGCTTTTAATCAATCTATTCAAATTTATTAAGATACACCTCTGGAGTAAGTGGGGCTTAAACCCATGCCTCTTGGCTCAGAGGTACAGACACTACCTTTGTGCCACACAAGGAGTGATTTTCTAATCAATCTCTTCAAAGATGTTATGACACACCTCTAAAGATGGTCGGACTGAAAGCAGGCCTCCTGGCTCAGAGGTAAGTACACTACCACTGCACCACAAGAGCCCTTCTTCTGTGCTCAAGATATTTAATCAATCAATACCTTTCGCATGTTTATCCTTAACCTTAACAATACAATTAATGTAATAAAAACAAAAGGCAGCTCGTAGTCCTTTTGTCATTGTATCAATGAGCACCACAAAATTTGCCGGTTCCCCTTGCAGGGATGCACATCTGTGTCTGGGGAGCAAAAGCAGGAGAATTTGTCACCTTGTAGATATTTTTAATCAACCTGTTCAAATGTGTTACAACACACCTCTAGAGCAAGTGGGACTTGAACCTGGGCTTCCTGGTCCAGCAATAGGGACACTGACACTACACCACAACAACTCTTTTATCACCTTGTATACTTAAGTAAATATTTGTGGCACCTTTATTTCCTTTAACATTTCATTCTATAGAAAACTGCATGAAGGCTGCGGCTATTTTTCCTGGAACATTGGAAGCTGAGGGTGACCTTGAAGCAGTTTATAAAATCATGAGGGGCATGAATGGGACGAACAGCCAAGATCTTTTTCCCAGAGTGGGGGAGTCCAAAACAAGAAGGCATAGATGAGACAGGAAAGATTGAAAAGGACCCAAAGGCCAACTTTATCACACGGCGTTTGGTGTGTGCATGGAATGAGCTGCCAGAGGAGGTGGCGGAGCCTGGTACAACAACAACATTTAAAAGGTATCTGGATGAATAGGCAGGGTTTTAGAGTGAGATGGGCCAAACGCTGGCAGATGGGACTTGATTAAATTAGGGTATCTGGCTGGCATGGAGAGTTGGACCAAAGAGTCTGTGTCCATGCTGTACATCTCTATGACGCTGACTCTAATTGAAGCTGAAGACTCTATACTACAAGAAACAGCAGAGAACTCTAAGCTGAACATTTAATAAAATTGGAGATCCATTTATTATATCAGAACTATATTGTCACAAATGAATGTTTAAGGGAAAACAGCTGCTCTGACATCAGAATGCACGTCCAGCATTTCCCTTCACTATGTCATCCTACTCAGCCTGGCTTGAATTAGTAGTTTTAAAATATAAAGCATATTATTAAGAGTTCACCAGGCAACTGGTATGCATTTCCATGTTTTTTTAAATAGCTTTACTTGGATCTCTTTCAGCCAATGCCCCTTTAAGGACTGCCAGCAACTGACCAACAAGTCGAAGATAAAATGTTACTCACAAGCTTTCAATCTCCAACATTGCTCTGTATCCATCACAGTGCACACCTCTTCAGTGAACTTTTTGTGAAGAATATATTCAAAAATAATATGTCAGCAAGATCGTTTTTCCCCATACTATATATTATCCATCACATTCCAGTTGCTTTGCTGCTGAATAAAGGAACAGGCTGCCTGCTGGGCACCTGCTGGAAGTCAGGATTGTTCAGTGGGTTATGCATTCCATATTTAACCTGCATTTGATACGTTGTTGCAGCTGATCTGGTCTATTTAACTACATCAATATGCATGTCATCAGGGACCAGCTGAAAACATAAAGTGGGTTCTCAAATCACTAGGCGTCCAGGTCAAAGCAAATGGAATAATAAAATCCAAATGATTTCATCTCATTTTCCGTCAGCGTACCTCATACATAAACCCTGAGCTCTCAATACCTTTAGCTTTTATCGCAGCCACCAAGCCTCATATTGCAAGAGAAGAACTTTCCCTATTGTCCACCTTTTTAAAAGGTAAATATTCAAGATATAGACACCATATGTTCAAACACAAACTTCAATCTGTTAAATATTTCATTGATTGTAGTGAAAAATATTGAGTCTTGTTCAAAGCAACTATTTGTCTTTTCTCCATATTAGATCTTTATTGAAATTTGCAATAACTGAAGGTAAAACAGCACATATTCATTGATATTCATTTATAGATATATAGTCTCATCATATGATTTACCAAGGTTGTGGTAATAATGACAGTTCAGAATAAAGTTGCTGATTTAAGAAGCAGGCTAGTTCTAAACCAACTTCAGTTTAGTTGTTTCATCTGCACTGCATCAAACATTAGGATTATCTTTGCCTACATGCACTGAGGATCAACATACATGTGATCATTTTGTTCTTCCTGGGAAAGCATGTCTGGTTGCAGTAAACAGTAGATATGGTTAAACGTTTCTTTCATGGCTCAGTGAAACCTTAACTGTATTTTAGAAAGACTGGATTTCACAAAGGCAATGTTTACCCATAGTTTCACCTATCAAATACCAGCAAAAATTGCAACATGAAAAAAATACATTCAAAAGACAAAAAGAAAATCTTTTATGAAGTTGCAGGCAGGACCTTTTTGACAATGAAATTCAATGTAGAAGTTTTGGGAAAACTGTAGCTTCAGAACTCAAAAACTGTGGCTGTCTGAAGGTAACCAGAAATTTGCCGGAGATTTATCACAGTAGTTCCTTTGATTTACACTGGCAATTACCTGTGTGGCCTTGTCACTTCTGTTCCTTCAAAGATTTTTTTAATCTTATCAACAACCAGCTCCATTCATTTTGAGAAGTCTGGTGTTTGTTGGAGATCACAAAGGCACAAGAATACTGCATTGCATATATTCCAACCACTGAGCAAAGATTAAACCTGTCAAGTGGAACCAGGATATGCTAGGAACTTTTCTATGCTTGTGATACACAATGAACTGGTATAGACATACATTATACTGCTCAGTCAGATAACTGTATTTGATTATGAAGTGTATGAATTTGCACATTTTCTTTACATGTCTGGTCTATTCATTTTAAGTATTAATTATTGGTGTAAAATGTACATAATTTTAAATTACAGTAGGTTTAAATCCAATTCATTCATTTCTGACATTCAGCCAAATCCATCTCCAACTGGTAAGATTAAAAATCTCTGAATGTGCGAGTCCCCCTACTCATTGAATGTATACTAAACAAAATAATTTTAAGCATTCCTTAACCCATTCCTATGGACTGTGAGTCAGCAGCACGGATTCTTCATAACTCAACACTAGTTGGCACAAAATTGTAAACCTCACTCAGGACGCCACAGAAATGGCTGCCGAGAGAAAAGGAATTGTCAGATGGCAGATTGGCAATGTGTTGGCTCATCTTCTGAGTTTCAGGATCAAGGACAGGGCAGCGAGAGGATGTTATCTACCCGACACGATCTTAAACTGCTTCATGCTAAAACGAGGGACATTTAAAAAAAGAAATATTTGATTCCAAACATTGAGATCTCTTAACTGGACAAAACATCTGTAATACCACAAGAAAATTCCCAGCCACTACTTTGTAGGACAGATGCATTGAAACAACTGATTAGCTAACTATCAGATACCACACTTTGATAACTAAATTACTGCAGACGCATGCAAGCATAGAATTTGTTACAGTAAATGATACTAATATAAATGGCCCAAAGAGAAAATTAGTCCTAATCATGGAATTATCATCCATATCTCTCAGACATTGATAATTTGATATTTTTGATGGATTCAAATAGGTACTGTGTGCACTAATTTAAAATGCAGCAAGCATTACAAAATGACCTGAGTAACAACCTACCAAGCCTGTGGTATGTTTGAACAGCATTAAGCAGAATGTAATTTTATGGGCAGCCAAAAAAAGAGAGCGAAAAAGCAAACTAGAGCTTCAAATCTAAACTGGTGGATTGCTGTATAGGATTAGAAATAGTTAATCTTCAATGCATTCCAAGAAAATGGATTAATTCATGCTGGTGATCCCTCTGCTTCTGATTGTATTAGTACTGAATTAAAAACATTTACTTTTCTGAACTTTCCTTTATTTTGTTTATTGGTAGAGTCACAGCTGTTTCCTCAGGCCATAATACTTTCCTCAAATATGTACTGTTCTCATGCCCCAAATCCTGAAGAGTTCTCTCCATTTGATCGTTTCTGAAAAATGATAATTTGTGCTGTAGTTTAAACTGTTAAAACTCCCATTTTCCCAGCATACCATCATAAGAATTTCCATCTCCCGAGAGCATTGTGTGTTTTCTTCTAAAGCGTATTTCAACAAGAATGTTGTCTTGGGCCTGTTCAGATGTAGCTACTAATGATCATTTCTGTGAGGCAACCATAACTTTAGCTCCTTATTCAGACAGTATTAGGTGTAGAATACGTATGAGCAAGAAGGTCATGTCGATTCAGTTCACTTTGTGTGGTTCAAATAGATATTTGTGCTTTGTAAGTTAAAGCATGTTCTAAATTGAACTGGGTAAAATGGTAGTTTTATTGAAAAAAAATACATGCATAGGAATTTTAATTTATCTTTGGTAACTTATCTTGTAAATTTGAGTGTGTTAATTACTGATCTTTGAGGTGAATCTAGAAACGGGTGTTAGTGCAAGAACATACGATGCCTTTAACAGACAGTTTTTGAAGCTCTATATTAACAAAAATACGCAGCCCATTTAAAATAAACAGGTTGATGGCTTTGTTGAAACAGTTGGCACAGGAATGTCATACAAAGTGTCATATGTTCATACACTAATGTCGAAAACTGTCAGTTCTGGGTTAAGCATTAAAATTGAAGACAATAGAAGTGTTTCTCTGATTAGATATTCCCACTGGGACTATCTAGAGACTTTAGAGCCATTGCTAAGTTTATCTGTGACCAGATTAGAAGTATCAGGATTAGTTACAATTCTAAGGTTGGTCCCTGCTCTACAATGTAAAAGAATTAAGGCCACAACGTTGCCCAGATGTTTTGCTCCGATACTAAAAATCCTGGGAAACACATTATTCTTTTCATAAGAGAAATAAAAAGTTCATAGTTGAATTCATAGTGTGGATCTGGTCTTCTTTGAAAAGGAAAAGAGCCTTGTTCATACATTTTAGTAACTCTTCAGGTGATATTATTGTAACCCCAGCTGAAGTTATTAGTGGACAAGTCTGATTCCAGACTGAAAACTGGCTGGTTAGATTTTGTTGATTATATTGTTTTAATGAGGTGGTCTTTCATTGAAAAACAAGCGTGAAATGCTATTGATTCAGTTTCAACAAAAAAACAGAAGTTTATTACACAAAAGAAATTAAGATAATACCTACACAAAAGAATTTAAGACTATTTGCATAAAGCACAAGTTTAAAGATTCAAATGGTAAAATACAATCACATTAATCACAACAGCACTCCTTTACAATGCTTAAACCAGACGGTCTTCCTTTCTCAATCACATTCATAGGGTTTATCTTAACAGATGATTCAATTCCCAGTCATAGGTCTGCAATAGCCACTTCCTCGAGTTTTTATCCAATTGAGTTAAAATATTTTTCAGCTTCACCTAAACTCTTTAAGGGTTGGCCAACCATTTCTGTCCTGTAACTTTTAAACTAAACTTCTTATACTGAGATAACCTGTTTGTTATCAGTTGTGAAATATATCCATTCCTCAGCAGCAATTCTCTCCACACACAACTTCAACCAAGGTTTCTACAAACCAAAACCAAAAGGGCTTTCTTCAAGCTAAGGGAATTTCCAACAAATTCAAGCAGGTATTAGATGATTACTTGAATAGAATTAATTTGCAATGATATTAACAAAAGGTATTAAATCATAATTCTCATTGAAGAGCTGGTGCAGACATGATGGACTGAATGGTTTCCTTCTATGCCACAACACTTCTGTGATCATAGAATACCTACAGTGTGGAAGCAGGCCATTCAGCCCATCGAGACAACACCGACTCTCCGATGAGCATCCCTCCCAGATCCACTCCCCCATCTTATCTCTGTAACACTGCATTTCCCATGGTTATCCCACCTAGCCTGCACACCCCTGGACACTGTGGGCAATTTAGCATGGCCAATCCATCCAACCTTCATATCTTTGGACTGTAGGAGGAAACCCATGCAGACATGGGGAGAATGTGAAAACTCCACACAGACAGTCACCCAAGGGCAGAATTGAACCTCGGACTGTGGCACTGTGAGGCAGCAGTACTAACCTCTGAACAACATTGCTGCCCCTTGATGTTACGAGCCATTGCTTGCTGTTTTGATAATATGCAGCAAAAAATGCAGGATACATAGCTGCTTATGTGTCCACGTTTAAGTGTGTGAGTAACATTAGTATTTTTTATTTCAAATGGGATACTTGTCTTCTACCTTTATTTGAAGAAAAATGTACATATGTTTGGCTGAGATTGTGATATTCAATACTATTTGCATTGCAACAGTTATATTCCCATTACAACCAATTAATGTAGATAATTTTGCAAATACTGCAGAGCCACAATACATTATAATCCAGAAACATGTCTATCAAATTTGTACTGACATTTATTCCCATCCAAGCCATTTACAGCCATTTTATATTTTGCATCATGCGCCCTTTTACACTTACTACTTCAAACAGCTGTTAATGTTTTTTCTTTCTGATGACATTTGACCCAGAAGCAGCACAGTAAGGAAATTTTGTAATTTATTTAGAATGTCTAGGGAATCCATAATTGCTTGTAGAAATGGTTGAATAGAAATTTTTAAAAGTTTCCATCAAATGTAAAAGGATCATTTGTAATTTTCTTTGACAATAAGAAATATCGGTCCATGTGATGAGCTGACCTTTGACCTTGAGACTCAATAGGAAGGAAGACAAGATTCAGATGTCATATGGCCAGAGGAAGAGAAGCTGCAATAGGGAACAATCAGAAATAGCATATTTATAAGGAACAGTGAGGCATTCAGTTAAAAGGGACTAAAAGTGGAAAATAGGATTAGAACCAGGATTGTGAACTGGGCAATTCCTTTGCTATGCTTCAGTTTTCCTGGAGCTGGCCAGACCTTCTAACAGGGTCATTAAAGGAGTTTGCTAAAGGAGTCTTTGGAAAATGTGTGTTATTAACACTGTCTTGAACCTTGCTAAAGAGGTTCTGAAGGAGTAAGCTATTTGGGTGTCATCATCCTCTCAGGAACTCACAAGGAGTGGACTTATATTTGCATGTGACCTGAAGATCAAATCCATCGCATGAGTCACAAAAAATGAACATGAGTTGCAAATACTGTGAGATTCCACATGATTCCAGATTTGTGTGATGAGTAATATGAATGTTTGTAGTCTTGAGAGATTTTTTTAATGTACTTGTGATTCCATGTGCAATTATAGTTCACATCAAATGTAATTTGCTTGTTAATTCATGTTTAATTTATATTGGTTCTTCATGTCACAGCAAAAGTTGCAAGCAGGTAAAATCTTGCCAGTAATTTCTTAGTTTCAGCATCATTTGCTACATTTGGTTATTTTGGTGCAAGGCTAACCCACAGGGATTGCAACATCTTATGAAATAGTCATGGACTGTATTTAACAATAGTTCACTTCAGAGAGTTTCTTTCTAACAGCAAATCTCCCCTGTAATTCTTTTTGAGTTGCATTTTGAGATGTGTTCTCTTGTAGCTGCCTCATTAACCAGTGAAAATGATCCATCACCATTTACTTTTATAATCTTGAAGACCTATCAGGTCACTCCTTAACCTTCTCAGCTCAAGCACAAAAGCCATAACTTCTTATCCTGGAATCCAAACCTCAGGGTTCATAGTGACAAATATTAAAATGTTCCATCTTTTTAGTTACTTCCACTGTAAGTAAGTAATGTAACACGCAAGCAATTCTCAAACTGCCAATATTATAGCAAAGCCATGCATTGTTGCTTTTCCTTGTAAAGAATGCATATGAATTTTGCTCTTTCAATCGCCTATTTAACCGAAAGAAGGACTGTGAGTTTACATTGTTCACTTGTTTGGAAGAATGTGTGCTGGAATGTATAGAAAAACTTGAAACATGCTGACGTTTGATTTTAGTATAATCTCTGGGCCCTACATAGAAGAACCCAGCATGCTGCATGGTACAGAAAGGTCACTAGACACTAATTCTTTGTTCAGTCCCCTAGAGTATTGCTCAAGGAAGTCTGTTCCTCTATAATTTGCTGCTAATCAATATGTTTGGATGTTATTGTGAGGGTCCTACTAGTTGCTACAATTGAAGCTAAGTGAGAGTATTGCCCAATTCCACGTTGAAATATTTAACATTATCTCATTAACCGTTTAATATAAATAGATTGTCATTTTTCCATTCATGCAGAGTGTATGAATTCATGGATTAACTTACTCAAATTATACGTTGCATATAATAGGATACTTTGCTATAAACTCATTATAATAACCAAGGTATAAACTCAACAACCATAATTCAGTTTTTCCACAAATTCAGAAGGCAACAATTATTCAAGAAGCAATTAGCAGCAATACAGTTTCATTTTTCTACAAGGTAATCGTCACTTGACAGTCTCAGGGTCTTATTCCCAGAAGTTTATATTAATCCAAAAATGGTTTCAAATCAAGAAAATTTCTAGAAAACAAAGTTAATTAGATTTTTGACTACTGGAGTGGCAGCTAATTATATTTTACAATTGCTGAATCAGAAAAAAAATCATAATTGTTAAATCTATATAATGGTATCAAAATCCTCAGGCCTAAATAAAATGAAGTTGCAATGTATTAATACTTAAGCTTCAGAGCGTATCATTTCTGAGAGAGTTGTACAACTTAAAGGCAGATGTAAAACCGTCATTTACATCTGATGAAGCTTCTAATTAACTGAACTATTTACAGCACTGTGGTCCTCTGCAACCAGTTTCTCCATTATCTTGACAGTCAACAAACTAGTCCCATTACAGCACAGCAGATCTTATGCCTGAGGCAAGCTGTTTGCAACCACAAATTGTCTTGGTATAAAAGTCAGTGCAATAATCAGCTGCTCTCAGCATTATCAAAACATTGCATTTTTCAGACCGTACCTACATCAAATTGCAAAGAATTACATAAGCCTCTGATTTTATCCTTGGTTTACGCTGTAATGCTTTAACTAGGTAAGCGTTGATCTTAGACAGACATCTAGAGGCCTGGATGTTTGACCATTCTATCTGACTTCTGTCTTCATACCAGAAGGTTAAAATTCACCAAATGAGTAATTCTTTGACAACCAGTTTCACGTGACCAAGATGATCTTGCTTCGCGACATGGGTGGTGTGATGTGAGCTGCTTTTAAACCAGATGAGTGCTGTTTCCTGAGCACTTCTCTTTACTCCTTCATGAGATGCAGGCTTTGCTGGCATTTGTTACTAATGTATAATTGCCGTTGAAACGAGTGGCTTTTTTAAAGCCATGTTACAGAATAATTATGAGTCAATGCTATTGCTGTAGGTCTGAGGTCATGTGGAGGCCAGATGAGACCAGACCAGGAAAGCACAGCAGATTTCCTTTCCTAGAAGACATTAGTGAACCAGAAAACTCTTAATGACAATCGATGGTTGTTCCTTGTTCACAATGACTGATAATAGTTCTTTTTATATCTTCCCCTTTTTCATCAATTGAACTTAGAACCTGGTGGAATTTTTCATGGGATTTGAACACATATTCCAAGGACAATAACTTGATTCTCTAGATTGCAGTGAAAGCAAAATACTGCAAATGTAAAGTTGACATAGGGTTGCTTTCTCATTGGAGTGAGAAGACTGGTGGTGATTTAACCTGAAGGTCATCATGCTTTATGTGGGTGAAGAATCCTTCATGGTAACCTCAGCCAGTGTGAGAATTGAACCAATGCTGTTAATGTCATTGTACATTTCAAACCAACCATCCAGTCAACTGAGTTAACTGGCCCCCACTGGAAATCTGAAACAAACACAAACAGACACAAACATAGAGAATGCTGGAAAAAAACTCAGCAGGTCAGACAACATCTGTGGTGTGAGAAACAAAGTAAACATTTTGATTCTGGTATGACTCTTCCCCAGAACTTGGAATTTCATAGAATCCCTACAGTGTGGAAGCAAGCCATTCAGCCCCACTAGTCCATACTGACTCTCCGAAGACCATCCCACCCAGACCCATCTCCTTACTCCATCCCAGTAATCCGGCATTTCCCTTGGGCAATCCACCTAACTTGCACATCTTTGGACATGGGAGGAAACCGGAGCACCCGAAGGGAACCCACACAGACACAGGGAGAATGTGCAAACTCCACACAGACAGTCACCTGAGGGTGAAATTAAACCCGGGTGTCAGGTGCTGTGAGGCAAATGTGCTAACCACTGAACCACCGGGACACCCCCTGGAATTTGAATCACACTGGAGTAATTTGCTTCAATTTGAGAATTTAATTTACTACTACCTCTGTTTAAAGTACGTCTACCTCGAAGAAGTTCTGATCTTCTCCCTGAAAATATTTCTGTTATAATCAGAGTTATGTTTTGGGTCGAGTCATTCTTCCTCAGAACCAGTTTTGTGGAAGGGTCACTTGACCTGAAATGTTAACTCTGATTTCTGTCCACAGATGCTGCTAGTCCTGCTGAGTTTTTCCAGAAATTTCTGCTTTTGTTTCTCATTTACAGCATCCACAGATTTTTCGATATTTTTTCTGTTTTAATCATTTGGCTTTTCACCTCTGTTGCTTTCAACCTCCCTCCTAGTATTGGATAAAGTGGTTGCAAGTTCTGAGGAAGTGTCATACCGAACGTGAATCATAAACGAAACAGTGTTATCCACAGCTGCTGAATTTCTCCAATATTCTCTGTGTTTGTTTCCAAGTTACTAATTCAGTGACATCACCGGTATATCACAAACTCCCCTATCAATTTGCCATTAAATTTTAAAGGTATTACTTTTGTAAATGCCCAATAAATATATACAAGAAGTTTATATTTCTAAATCCATGTTGACAAGACCTCCGAAAATCAAGGAAGAGGGTTATATATTGATTGATTGATTGTCATGTGTACTGAAATACAGTGAAAAGCTTTGTTATGAGTGGTGCAGGCAGATTACGGCAAGCAAAGGATGTACAGA
Organism: Ginglymostoma cirratum; assembly: GCA_024137785.1. NCBI lineage: Eukaryota > Metazoa > Chordata > Chondrichthyes > Orectolobiformes > Ginglymostomatidae > Ginglymostoma > Ginglymostoma cirratum. The sequence goes on along the minus strand of JAHRHZ010000048.1, from coordinate 10,962,014 downwards.
TCAAAAAAGAGGCATACAGGTTACATTGCAAGTCACATTATTTGAGGCTAGAGCCCATTCAACAGTCTGATAATGGCCAGAAAGAACCTGTTCCTGAACCTGTTGGTGCATGTGTTCAGGCTTCTGTGTCTTCTGCCTGATGGAAGAGGTTGTAGGAGGTCATTACCAGGGGGCAATGGATCTTTGATGATGTTGGCTGCCTTTCCGTGGCAGTGAGCTGTGTAAATAGAGTCCATGGATGAAAGGTTGGCTTCCATAATGGTCTGGGCTGTGCACATCACCTTCTGAAGTTTCTTATAGTTTTGGGCAGAGCAGTTGCCATACCAGGCTGTGATGCACCTGGACAGTTTGCTTTCAGTGGTGCATCTGTAGAAGTTGGTGAGGGACCTTATGGACATGTCAAGTTTCCTGAGCTACCTGAGGAAGAAGAGGGATTGTTGTGCCTTCTTGACTATTGCATTTACGTGAGAAGCCTAGGACAGGTTGTTGGTTATGGTCACTCAGAGGAACTTGATGCTGTTCACTCTCTCAACATCAGTTGTGTTGATGTGGATGGGGGTGTGTTCTCCTCCTTTCTTCCTGAAGTCGATGATCGGTTCTCTAGTTTTACTGACATTGAGAGACAGATTGTTTTCATTGCACCATGTCACCAAGCCCTCTATCTCCCTCCTGTATTTTGACTCGTTGTTGTTAGATATCCATCCCACTACGGTGGTGTCCAAAGCCAGAAATCACAAGACACCATGTTTACTTGAAAACGCAAGCTTTTGGAGCCTCAGTCCTTCTTCAGGTATTAGTGAGAGAGGTAGTATCAGACACAGAATTTATAAGTAAAAGATCAAAAGTTCATACCATTGATGAGGATTTACTAAACAAACCTAAGACGCTGTTAGATGTTTAATCAGTTAGAAGGTTTTAATTGATTAATATGTATATGTAAATCCCCGAATTCCTTTCAAGGCACACACACACACACACACATACACGTGCATGACCGTGAATCTATGGGGTATTTGCAGATACATTTTATTTTGTTCATAAAGCACACAATTTATAGGCAGTCAGTCAATACAGTCTTTTATAAATTCCTACTTTAGAAATAATACCAATCTGACTCCAAACTCAAACACAAACAGATTCTAAACAAGGTCTCACACCTAACATGCATTGTCTGACTGAAATTGTCACCTCTTCTTTACACTGATAAAACCTTTATTTCTCTCAGGACCATGACTTGAAAGGAATTTGGGGATTTACACCTACATATTAATCAGCTAAAACCTTCTAAATGATTAAAGATTTAACAGCATCTTAGGTTTGTTTAGTACATCCTCATCGATGGTGTGAACCTTTGATCTTTTACTTATAAATTCTGTGTCTGATACTACCTCTCTCACTAATACCTGAAGAAGGACTGAGGTTCAGAAAGCTTGTGTTTTCAAATGAACCTGTTGGACTATAACCTGGTGTCGTGTGATTTCTGACTTTGTCCACCCCAGTCCAACACTGGCACCTCCACATTATGATGGTGTCGTCAGCGAACTTGTAAATGGCGTTCGTTCGGAATTTGGCAACACAGTCGTAGGTGTACAGGAAGTTCAGTAGGGGGCTGAAGACGCATCCTTGGGGGGCTCCAATGTTGAGTGTTATTGTGGAGGAGGTGCAGTTACCTGTCCTCACTGATTGCAGTCTGTGGGTCAGAAAGCTGAGGATCCAGTTGCAGAGGGCGGAGCCAAGAGCAAGGTCACGCAAAGAACAAAGAACAAAGAAAATTACAGCACAGGAACAGCCCCTTCGGCCCTCCAAGCCTGCGCCGATCCAGATCCTCTGTCTAAACCTGTCACCTATTTTCCAAGGATCTGTATCCCTCTGCTCCCTGCCCATTCATGTATCTGTCTAGATACATTTTAAATGACACTATCATGCCCGCCTCTACCACCTCCCCTGGCAACGCGTTCCAGGCACCCACTGGGTAAAGAACTTCCCATGCATATCTCCCTTAAACTTTTCCCCTCTCACCTTGAAATCATGACCCCTAGTAATTGAGTCCCCCACTCTGGGAAAAAGCTTCTTGCTATCCACCTTGTCTATACCTCTCACGCAGTTTTGAGATCAGTCTGGAGGGGATAATGGTGTCGAAGACGGAGCTATAGTCAGCGAGCAGGAGTCTGACGCGGGTGTCTTTGTTGTCCAGATTCAGTGGCCCATTTTTGTAAAAGCAATTCTGCCTTGGCTCTGGACTTTTTCATTGTTCCATATGTAAATTTTATAGAACAGCCCTGATTTCCTTGTTCCCATGCCTTTTCAACACTCTCTACCCACCTCTACTTTCCGCAATCAGTTCAGTAAAAAGTAATTCCCAATTTGTCATAAGTGCTTTGTCATTCAATTCAATATTGGGAAACTTTCTTGAATCAGCAATTACAATTGTTCCATGGAATTATTGCCTGGTAGGCTGCCTGAGAAACATTTGAAAAGGAAGGTATGATTTCACTGAAGACAGGATGTGCTATATTCGTAGGTGGACATAAGTATCAAAACAGGACTTGATTTACATCCCATGAATGAATAAATAAAAAGGGTTTGAATTCTACTGAGGCAGATAATGGAATTTAAATTCGCTAACATTCTGGAATTATTTGCTTGTCTAATGGTGATCCTGTCAATTGTTATAAATACAAATCTAATTTGCTAATGTTCTTTAGGGAAGGAAACCTGCTAGCCTAAATGCGACTCTAGACTCTTCAACCTGTGGTTGATTTCTAACTGCCTCTGAAATGTTCTAGCAAACCAGGGGAATCAGTTCCAGGGTAATTGGGGACAGTGAATAAATGCTGGCCCAGCCAGAGGTGCCCACATCCCATGAATGAATTGAAAGAAAAATATTTTTAATAAGTGAGGATTTTTGGTAACAGGTAAAGATATAATCTCTTGGAACATCTATAATTCTTAGCACCACACCCCCCAAACCTAAGCTTAATGTCATGGTTGCTACATTTTGCAAACCTTCATGTTTCTGTTATTCCAAGCAACATCACAAAATAGATGGTTTTCAAAACTTTCAGCTTTCCCCATTGTTTAAAGCCTGTCATTGTACTGCCACTTTTGTGCCAGTGCAAAGTGCTTTCAGATGCACCTCGGTGTAAAAGGTTTATGATCTGATTCTTAAACACAAACAAATATTTATCTAAGACCAATAGTTGCAGAATAATAGCAGCCTTGGGTTCATGTTCAGGGTCTGCTATTGTTCTCATTATTATTCCTTCCTGCCTTGGCATCAAATCCATATGCTTGTTAGCACAGAATTTAAACATTAACAAAAAAAAAGACAAGATGTTATGGCTTTTCATCTTGCACTGATCAGAAGTAGGACATGAGAAACAGAATTGAACAAAAGATACAACATGAGAAGAGGGTGCCAATTGTTTGGGCCATCATTGGGATAGAGAGGCAGATAAAAACAGTTGCCTGTAAATCTTAATTTTCAGGTCGATCCCAGATTGGAGCTTTAACAGAGATTGACTGTGTACATGACTACTATTTTTGGAAAAATGTAATAAATGTACGAATTCCTATTGCCTACAGGACCCTGTGTACTTATATATATGCAGCTTCTAGGATGCTCAAATGCAACTCCTTTTTGCAATGTTTAAATCCGGATGCCTCAACTCTGAGTAGTTGGAAATTTCTCCTTTTTTTATGACGATTCAGTTCAGTTAGAGCTCCTCACTCTTGGTACTATCAGTAACATTTATGCAATGTATAGTGCCCTGTTTTGTTTGTGGCTTCCTTTACTTATCACCTGGACCCTGCTTCAATTTTTCTCCAGTTTACGCTGCGAAAAGACTGTCATCATATCAACTTTCCTGATTCCATTCGTAATTTTCAAACCTAGATCGTATTGTTTCTCCAGTTAGTCTTTTGTACTCCAGTAAGGATAAGAACAACCTTCATTTCAAAATTGTATCTGCGTAGCCTTTGTTATCATTGAGACTGGAGGAGCGCCCCATTACTGTAGTTCTACTACTCTATGAGTTACAATATAAAATAAAACTATGTTACCAAAATGACTATTTAGATGACTTATCTATATTAGGTTTTAAGTAAAAGATCAAACGATCAGGTTTTTTTTAAATAAATGCAACTATTGATTTATTGTCCAAATAAAACTTATTTAATAAAGATGCAATAATTTGTTAACATACACAGTCAGTAGTATAGAAATATAAATGCTTATCCCTCTAAAATTCTCAAATATACAAATACATACACACACACTTTAGGAAAAGACAGAATTCAATACAGACATCTTCGGCATTCTGAAAAAAGAAAACTTTGGCTAATGGATTATTCTTGAAGGCAAAAGGATAAAGCATAAGATTTTCTGAAGTCAGTTGCTCTGACCTTCTGTCACATGTAATTGAGCCACTAATCACACACTGTTGTTTCTGAAATATTGCAGACACTGTTGGCTCAGGAAACGTCTTATCTTGAGATGTTCATTCAATCACTCTTTTAAAAGAACAATAGGTTTCATCTTGAAAAAATGCACAGTGATTTCTTTTCAGAAATGGGAGAGATCGGCTATGCAGTTGGTTCTTATCAGGCTTCCCTCCAACTCAACCAGATAAAACAAGAACATCCCCAAACAGCCCTATCACAGTCTACCAAATCACAAGCTGTTATCACTCGTCATGTGATTTCTGGGAATCTACTAAAAAAAACTCAATGTCCACTAGGAACTTTCAATAATCTCTTTTAAGGAAACCACTCCAAGTAGATCCACAAATATTGAAATAAATCCTTTACTCCATAGTCCTTCAAAATATGAGATCACCAAGCAATATTAAACATATAACATAGTTAAGTCACTTTCATATTCATGGCTCGTAATGTAGTAGTCTCCTTGCGCCTTTATTAATACCTCATTTATTTCATGAATGAAGAAATGAAACACAACCCACAACTCTGTCTTCTCATTATTCATTTATTGAATGTTATTATCTCCTTTTTTTAAATTACAGTGCCAAGACAAAATGGTGAAGAGAGGGGAGCTGTAACAGCTAAATCTTCAGAATTACAATTGTCTTTGAAAGACAATTTGCTTTTGGTTTTGTTTGTAGGTTTTACACTCACTAGGTATTAAATGTTTTTATTGATCTAATTGTAAGATAGATGCCTGTGGTGACTGCTTCATGGTTGCGATCACATGGCTAGAGCAAGGCAAGAAGTATGTCTAACCTAAAAAAAATCCAGAATTGCTGCTTTACGTTGGATTCCATTATATCCTTCGTGATAGAACAAGCCCATTATTTCCACAGTCTGCAACTGACCACCAGTTTTGAGTATATTTACATTCACTTTGCAGCGCTAAACTCCCACATTTCACTTGGCTTTGAAGTGCATCAGAGGCTTTCAGAAATCAAAACAACTGCAATTATACACCATAGAGTGTATGGCGCTAAAGTTTCTTATATGGAAGACTATTTATGATATCTTGTTAGATCCTGTGATGAGTGTTCCGCAAGTTATAAAACAATCTGTGACATTGCATACAATATTTTATTCTTTGCATTGTGAGAAACCGTGATGATGAGCTGGATATATAAAACAAAGGCAAAGATGATAAAAATTAATTTCACTGGAGAATTGACTACATGGAGTACTAAACAGCTCTTCAAATTGCTAATGATACGCTTTAACTATATTCAATCAATTGTGCTTTTCAAGGATAAAGTAATTTGAAAATTACTTCTGCCATAGAATGCATACCAATCGTGGTACTCTGACCTCTCTCAAATAATGTTTTAGTTTCTTTCTTTACATGTATTTAACTTTTGTGCCTGGGTTTGTATTTAGATTAGCTGTTGAGACTTTGCGATCTGTTATTTCACATTTGACTTCAAATTGCAACGTCTCTGGATGAGTTCATTTGTCAGGCTTCCTTTAATTGTTCACCGTGATGAAAGTCCATGACCAACTAATTTTACTGAAGTGAAGGAATACGTAGCTCCTTTCGTTCCTGGTGTTCTACTTTGTGAAAAATTTCATTTTGTTGCCTACCAAAATGAGCAATGTTTCACTTTGAGTACTAAATGTCACAATCACCCACTCCAAACTTCACAAATACCAGACAGATGTAGATCAAAAGCTCTTCAGTGCTGTTGTAACAATGTCACAAAAAATACCCCATATTGCATCAGTATCTTCTATGAGGGTTGTGAATCAATGTTATTCTTTACCACAGAGGAAAGGTTAAGTACAATCAAGGCTGAGGTAGACAAGATTTTTAATCAGCGATGGCATCGAGGGTTATTGAGAAAAGTCAGGAAGTGGACTTGAGGATTATCAGATCAGCCGTGATCCCATTGAATGGCAGACCAGAATCAATGGGCTGAATGGCCTACCTCTACTCCTACATTTTATGATCTTATGTCACATGCTTATTTTTCTCTCCCAGTGGCTTCTTTGTGTGAAGTGGCTGACATGATGTCAGTTGATATCAGTTGATAGTGAATTTTGCCCTGTGGGCTTGAGCCCATGAGATATTAGATTCAGACTGCTGCGAGCTCATTTCACAAAGAAGTCTTTCAGCTGCAGCAGAGAGGGAGAGAATTCTCACTGTGTTCATCTGAGCTGATTTTTTTACAAGATACTAGGGGAACTAGGCAAGTTCATCCACAGCAACAGTCTCGTTTTTTGCAATGAATTGAACTGTACTTTGGAACATAAGATACTGGCCATTACTTCATCCTTACACTTTAGCGCTGGATTTTCTTGTGTACGCACCAGCCCTATAAGTAGTTAAATTGGTATTCAAGAGCATAAGATAGATATGATTGGTAGGTATGTAATTTAAAACTTGGTCAACTTATTACTAGTTATAGTTGACCAACTTATCAAAAGGGGAAAAAAATTGCATTTATATATAGCTTTTCATGATCTCAGGATGCTCCAAAGCACATTACAACCAATGAAGTACCTCCAGAGTGCAGAAACTGTTGTAATATCAAAATGCAGCAAATAGTGCTATAAACTGTCAAAAACTGCATTGTGATTTGGGTCTGATAATCTGTTCAATTCTATTGAGGCATTTTCAAATATAAAAGGTATATTATTGCTGGGTATAGGCTGAAATGCTGGCTTCTTATGTGCATGGGTGTTTGGATCCATGTGCTCATTAATGTCCACATTTTTATTCCTTCTGAAGTAACATGATTATCTATACCTGCCTGGGTTGACTGATGGAGGACCTTCGTCTCACAGTGTCAAATGACTTTTATTGTGAAATACGCAAGTGTTTGATTTGACTTGATTTGATTTCATTTATTATTGTCACATGCACCAAGTTACAGTGAAAGTTAATGTTTTGAGTTGGACACAGACACTGGAGGTGACAAGGTGAAAATAAGGATAAAGCATCATAAAACTTAAAATAAAACAAGCAAGAGGAAGATCACTTCCATCAATTACATAGTGACATTATTACATTTTTCCATGTTAGAATGTGTATTGGTCTGAGGGAATAGACTCTACTGGGCAATTAATTATTCTGGTAGCTTGCTAAGTTGGTGTGCAAATATAATATTGTACACTATTTCTGTGACTTACAAACTGTACGTGGGCCATTACTGACACCTGTGAACAGCGGCAGAGCAATAGGAAGAAATCACTTGAGATACCCATGCTGATCTACAGTGTTTTCTTCTCTAGGATACCGTGAAGAACAAATGTAAGTGCAAGAGATAATACTTTGAGATCAGATTGTTAGCTTTAGAACATGTGGAGAATTTGATTTGATCCAATTAGACAAGAGGTGCTTTAAAATAAATTCTTTGCATCCATCTTTGATGTAGCGCAGAGAACATTTGGTTAATCTTAGTTATCTCCAAATAAACAGAACATTTCCAATCATGTAATTTTGTTTTTAAAGTAGTGTGAAAATTCCTCCATAGACTAGAGAGAGTTAATAAATAGCTGCTGTTAAAAGAGGTTATTGAAGGAATACAGTACTGAACTAATTATAAATTAAAAAATGATCCTCTAGGCATTAATAAACCTGTTGCACTATCACTTTTTTTTTCTGATTAAGAAAAGGCAAACTGATTTGGGCTAATAGGACTGGTTAAACTGGACCTTGTTTACTTTTCTCTGAAGTGGTTGTGACAGCACACTATGAAACTTGAAGCAGGAACTAATGTGTTGAAAACCCTTGAGGAGCCCCTCAGGCCAAGCGAATGTTTCAAGCTACGCTGTGTACAGCATTTGAATCTGTCGTAGCGTTCATTGTCTAGCATGTGTTTAAATTCTGTTTGTTTTATGCAAAAATTATTCCAAGTCGCATAATACATCTTAAAAAGGCAGTCTGTGCTAGGTGCTGCTTTAACTTTTAAATAATTTTGATTTACTTTCCGCAAACCACAATCAAACATATTTCAATGGTTGCATGTTTTATTAGAAGAGAGGAATTCCTCCTGAAAGCTTTGAATTTTGCATTTGCCTTCTTCACTAACAACTTTATTAATCACTCGCTATCTGGGCACAGTGTATGCATGAACAGCAAGTTCAGTTTCAATTTGTTTCTGGGTTTAGTTAAAGGCACCATATCAATGGTGGGAATCAGCAGAATGTGTAGTTAGTATCCAAATAAACTGCTTCAGGCCTACACCTGCTCCCAGTTGGAATTGGTTACATTTTCATTGAGGAGTTAGACTATGTAAACAAGCCATTCAATGTGAAAGATATCCTGTGGTTCAGTACAGTGGGCACTGGGTATTGAACACGTGGGAATGTTGAGATGTGCATGACGTGATCAGCATGTACATATGTGCGTGTTGTCATGAAATTAAACACCAGTCTGGACTCCCAAATAATTCCTGACTGGAGGTAAATAAATGAGGTTGAGGTGTTCCAACCTCACATCGATAATAGTTTTGAATAAGATTAATCTTATCTGATCTTTGTTAGCTGGACATTATCTTCACTAACAGGCATGAGTGAATTAAAATTGCATTCCATACAATAGCATTTTTATTTTGCTTATACAGGGTTTGACCAGGCCATATCTTGACTCTTGTGTCCAGGTGTTTTCGGGGAAACTGAAAGCCTGTAAAAGGTTTAGAGAAGCTCACTTCCTTGATATTGCACTTAAGAGACTCTTATTATGAAGATAAATGATGGAGCTTTCATTTTGGAAAGCAGAGAGTTGTAGAGTTATAACTGCGAGCTTTAAAATCTCAGAAGGGATTCTTACAGAAAGGGCAGGAGAGATAAACCGAATCTCTCAATTCTCTTCCCTTCTGTCCATAAGCAGTGTGGTTCATGTTTGAAGAAAATGTAGATGTATGTGTTTCTAATCTAATTTGTGTGTGGTCAATTTAAAAACCACCAGCAGCAGATTCGCCCCAAAATATTTATGTTATGTAAGTCACAAACCACTCTTAAAAATGAAAGAAGATAGTGAACATTACAAGTTTTAAAAACAAAGTTGCTGGAAAAGCTCAGCACGTCTAGCAGCATCTGTGAAGGAAAGAGTTAACGTTTCGTGTCCAGTGAATCTTCCTCAGAGCTCAGACTTTATTTTTGTGCATGAGTAATGGCCATTGATATACAACAAAAGGTAGGTGGTGGAATTGCAGTTTCAGTCACATGGTCAAATGTCATTGATATTCAATAGAATGTCAATGGTAACAATAAACGAAAGAACTGCAGATGCTGGAAATCAGAAACAAACAAAAATTGCTGGGAAAACTCAGCAGGTCTGGCAGCATCTACAGAGAAAAATCAGAGTTAATGTTTCGGGTCCAGTGACCCTTCTTCAGAACTTCAGAAGGTCAATCAATTGTAGTCTTTTGCACTTATCCTGCGGATAACTGGACTCAGCAGCTTTCTGTTATCATGTTGCAAAGGCATAACATCTAGAAGCCCACTGTAGTGTGCTTTGGGATAGATCTTAACAATGGCAGGCATGAAATTCTACAGACAAGTGCTGCTTGGCTCATCCATTCAAAAGAAAGATTTCCATCCACCCCCAATCCGATATAATTCAGGTCAGAATTTGCCATAAGTTTTTTTAATGTGGTTTGAAGTGACAAGGGTTACCTAGACCCTTGGTAGCCATCTTAAAGATTTCATCAGTGCATTTTTAAAATTATTTCTTCAAGTCTATTTAAGAATGACACAATTATACCCTGGTCAGCTAGGTAGAATGTATGATTGTGGTGGGTCACATGTTGGGCTGATTCAGTTGGGTGACATAGTGGTGGTGAAATAAAGTAGACAGATGATTGTCAATATTCCTTTCTTGACTAGATTCATTCTGCATGAGATTAGCACTTCACAGCAAATGTGGCCCAATGTTTTTCTCTGAATCTTAAATCAAAATCTATCTGGTGTACAATTCACTAACCCTCAATGTTCGGGTGCACCATTGGATTGAAGATGGAAGAAAGCCCAAGAGTCTATTTAGGTCTGAATGTTCGCTCCAAGATTAGGATTGCGGAGTCAGGGCAATTTTCAGCTCTGCAAACTTGAGTCAGAAGGAAGTGCCCTGGGACTTCTGGTTTTCTTTCTGAAGTGCTAGGTTTCTTGGGTATCAAGGGTTAGGGTTAGGGTTAGTGTTAGGTGCACCCGTGCCTTCTGCAGCCCAGGGCTGGGTCTTCCAATTCAGGCCTTATATGTTGGCTAGATGGTTACTAAGGTCATAATGGCATGTCCTTTGAGTCAGTGTGTAGGATTTGCTAAAGTGCTAAGATGAACAATTTCCCTCCACCACAATTTTTAAGTGAATATTTTGCATCAGTATTTATTGTGGAGAAAGGCGTGGAAGCTGGGAAACTCAGGGAAATAAGTAGTGATGACTTGAAAAGAGTCCGCATTGCAGAAGTCTTAACATGCATAAAGATAGATAAGTCCACAGGACCTGATCAAATGTATCCCAGGGCATCTCTATAGGGAAGAAATTGCAGGGCACCTAGCAGAGATATTGGTATCATCTATGGTCACGGGTGAGGAACTGAAAGACTGGAGGGTGATTAATGTTGTGCCATTATTTAAGAAAGGCTTCAAGGAAATCCCAGGGAACTACAGACCGTTGAGTCTAATGTCAGACATGGGTGCGTTGTTGGAGGGGATTTTGAGAGACGGGATCTACATGCATCCCTTGGAAAGGCAAGACTATCCTGATTAGGGATAGTCAGTTGTCTACATAGACTTTAGCAAGACCTTCAAGGTTCTGCTTGGTAGACTAGTTAGTAATTTTAGATCACGTGCGATTCAGGAAGAGTTAGCCAATTGGAAAGAAAATTGGCTTGACAGTAGGACACAGTGCTTGGTGGTAGAGGGCTGTTGTTCAGACTGAAGGCCTGGGCCCAGCAGTGTGCTGCAAGAATCAGTGCTGGGTCCACTGTTGCTCATCATTTGTATACATGATTTGGATGTGAGTATAGGAGAAAATGGTTAGTAAGTTTTTGGATGAGAGCAAAACTGGTGGTATAGTGGACCGTGAGGAAGGTTATCTAAGAGTACAATGGGATCTTGGTCAACTGGGCCAGTGGGCCAAGGAATGGCAAATGAAATTTAATTCAGATAAACGCAAAGTGTTGCATTTTGGTATGACAAACCAGGGCAGGACTTCCACAGTTAATGCTTGGGTACAGTGGAGTGTTGTCAAAAAGAGAGACCTAGGGGGTACAGGTACATCGTTCCTTGAAAGTTCGTTGGCGTCACAGGTGAAGAAAGCGTTTGGCATGCTTGCTTTCATTGGTCAGAGCATTGAGTACAGGAGTTGGGACGTCATGTTACAGCAGTACAAGACATGGGTAAGGCCGCATTTAGAGTGCTACATACAATTATGGTTGTCTTGCTATAGGAAGGATGCTCTTAAACCGGAAAAGGTGCAAAAAAAGGTTTACAAAGCTGTTACTGAGACTGAAATGTTTGAGTTACAAGGAGAGGCTGGATAGGCTGGGACATTTTTTGCCAGAGCATCGTAGGCTGAGGGGTAACCTTTCTCAGAGGTTTATGAAATCATGAGGGGCATAGATGAGGTGAATAGTCAAGGTGTCTTCCCTAGGGTGGGTGGGGGGAGCAGTACAAAACCAGACGGCATAGGCTTAAGGTGAGAGGTGAAAGATTTAAAAGGGACCTGAGGGGCAACATTTTCACACAGATAGTGATGCATGTATGGAACAAGCTGCCAGATGAAGTGGTGGAGGCGGGTACAATTACAACATTTAAAAGACACTTAGACAGGTACATGGATAGGAAAAGTTTAGCGAGATAGCGGCAAAACAGAGGCAAATGGGACTAGTTCAGCTTAGGAAACTTGGTTGGCATGGTTGAATTAGGCTAAAGGGCTTGTTATCCATGATTCAATGATTCTATGATCTAAGGGAATTATTAGGCTAATTCATAATCTCCATGGCATCAACTCAGATTGTGCTGCAGAGTCTTGGAGAGTGGAATTTGTAACTGGTATAATTTACTCAAGGGCTCTCAGTGACAGCATGGTGGCTCAGTGGTTAGCATCTTTGCCTCACAGTGCCAGGCACTCGGGTTTGATTCCAACCTTGGGCAACTGTCTGCGTGGAGTTTGCACATTCTCCCTGTGTCTACGTGGGTTTCCTCTGGGTGCTCTGGTTTCCTCCCACGGTCCAAAGATGTGCAAGCTGAGTGCAGGGATGTGTAGGTTAGGTGCATTAGCCATGGGAAATGCAAGGTTACAGAAAGGGGGATGGGTGTGGCTGGGATTCTCTTTGGAGGGTTGGTGTGGACTTTTTGGGCCAAATGGCCTATTTCCATACTGTAGGGATTCTATGACTCAGGGAGCAATTTTAACTTCAAGTGATGCAGCAAAATAGGTAAAATCAATTAAACCACATCTCTCCTTCCCCTTTCTTGGAAAACTGAGGTGGAAAACTGAGAAGTCAGTGGTGATTCAATCCTGCTCATTTTACTCAACAATAGAAGTTAAAATCACCCCCATGACTATACTCACCTAATCAAAATAATAATACTGTGACTTCCCATATTGAATTTTTACACCAAATTAATGATATTATCTGTAAGTGTTGACACTTTCAGAGAGGAGTTTGTTCTTTTTAATTATTCATTAATGTGATGTGACCATTGCTGGCAATGTTGCCCACCTGTAATTGAACTGGAACTGAGTGATCTGCTTGGCCGTTTCTGTAGGCTGTTAAGATTCAGCGACATTGGTGATTGCTGCTTCTTTTTCTCAATGCACACTTGATGCTTGCCTCTGTAGCTGCAGTTACTGGAAAAGAGCAGCATCTATAGTTGAAATCCAGAGTAACAGAATCACAGGAGATTCCAGAAAAATGACACAAATCTGTTTAAAAACCATGACAAGCATAAAGATTTGATTTTAATCGCAGCCAGCAAGTGATAGAGTTGGGTAGATGAAGTGTTAAAATATTGTGACTGTGAAACCCAATCCTGTTATGATTGACAGAGCCCCTATGAGTTCTGTCTTTCTCACCTTCTCCTTAATATTGGGGCCTAAAGAATTGGCACATATCAATGGAGATTTGGTCTGTCTCCAATGCGAAGAGGGGGTACTGCAATTTAAAATTAAATTTTAAAACTCTATTGCTTCAGGACATTTGCTGAGTGTGTTTTCGTGAACAGTTAGAATGGTGCATACGCCAACCCACCCCGGGCCTTTTGTTCTCTTTCAGTTCAACTACTTTACAATCACGATTTATTTATACCAAATGTGTCTTTATTCATTAAATGAAAGATTGACAGTGGAGGGCAGTGTGCCCTGCTGATGCTATCAGGAAGCTTGCTGTTGTGATTAAATTAGTCATATATACCTGCTGGCACTGAGGGCTGAATCAGCGAAACATGGGAGTGATCAAATTGGGCGGGAAGAGCTATTTGATTTGATTTTAGAATGGCTGGTACAGCTTTACATGATCCAGTATCATAATGAGCTGATTACCAGCTTACTGTTGGCCTTCATACAGTTAATTTACCAATGATATTAACCCTCAAAGATTCACTCCTGCATTCCTGTCAATAATTTGGAAAGAAATAGAATCAGGAGCTGCTAGAGGGGATAATTAGCATCTGGAGGAAACGAATAATCTATATAGGGTTCTTTCCATAATGCATTTTCATTTTAATCTGAAACAGTATCCTTTTATTCAGTTTTTAAAATAATACATTGAGAACCATTTTTGTGTTAACGGTAGGGTTTAATTAAAATGTAAATAAGCCTCTGAGGTAAGCTTTGAGGTCACTCTGACATCAATTGTCATGCATTAGTGTATTGCACGTGAATCCTGCATTGCTAGGAGCATGTTGCTCTGCAGCCCACTATCTTGTACAGTGTAACAACACATCCCAAGGTCCATGATTACGTGTGAGGGATGGACTAAAGTTTGAGGTAGCTGCTGTCAAAGTTCAATGGAGTAAGGCCACCCTCTAAGGTCATTCTGCCAAAATATAATGAAGTTCTATTGCATTTTGAAGTGCCCTCGTAGCTTTAATGGGAATGTAAATAGTTTCCTATCATGTTTAGAAAATGACTTTTTTGTTGCAACTGGATTGAAGTTCTAATGAGGAATGTCAAAGTCCCACTGTATTTTCCGCAAAGCCTGTACCAAACAGTTTTGTACTAATTCAATTTCACATACTTAATTTGTAAATAAAGTATATTTTTTGAAATATTAAAGAAGATTTTTGTTGTCCACATCCTTATGGAATGTGCTTTTGCAAAGAGAAATGCAATGTTTTTTGCCAAAGTTCATCCCGAGTACCTCTGTGATGCAGGGTTCTGTACTCGACAGGGATGTACAACACAACAGAAATCAACTCTGCCTGGTGGACTATCAATCTGATATCAGAGTTTCTTTACTGCATCAGGAAGATGCTGGCTTTCTAATTCAAGGAGTTTTCCTTGGCTGAGTGTTGCAGACCGCCACATTCCAAGATCCAGGTCTATGTGCTGACGGATGCTCTAACATTTGGGGCAATGAAGCAGTGCTCAGGCACCTCAGGGTGGAACAAAACACACTTGCTTTAATTTCCAAACTGAAATGCTTTTGCCACTTGACATGGACTGTACCTTGTGAATAATAAGACAATTACAATCCTATCAAGTGGAAAATGTTGTATGGGACAGCATGTTATCGTAAGTTGAAATTTTTAGTAATATTCTTTTGTAAATTTAATGAATAAAGTCTACTTTTAAGGAGAAAAAGTGCAATGCTAATTGTAATTTAACTATTACTAAGAAGCCTCACTTAAGCTTCTATTAAGAAATGAAGAACACACTCCACAACACAATCAGAATTTTGACTTCACCTTGCTCACAACACGCTGAAATTGTCTCAGCCCCCTACATCCCCCCTCTCTACTGGTACCAAACTCATCTCATTTTTAACCTTTGCCCACTTCTGTTACTCCAACCCTGTCTGGCACTCTCAGGTTCTTGAAAGTGAGTGGCACAAGGTTGATTAGCATGAATCATTGCTCATTATCACTTTGATTATTATCCAGTGTCATTAATATGAGCAGACATTGGATTGAACCTAGATGCCAAGAATTCCCATCTGATTCCTCTCATGAAATTCTGACCAGGTACCTAACGACCCCAGCTCATCACTTGCTCCTCCACACCCACATCTTGGACACCCAGCAACAACATCTTAGCGCATGGTCCATGTGCAGCAACTGCACACATCCAAAGTCCATGGACGTTACCACCTAACAAGTACCAGTCTCACTATGTCATCATGGCACATCTCCGATCCACCTTGGGTATGCTGCAATATTTTGGCATTGCAATTTGGAGTGTACTAGCATCTCTCATGGCAATGCTGCTGCCTGGGCACTGGGGTAAACATAGAATGCATTGTGCACATGGAGGGACACATAGCTCATGGGCTGGACCAGCCTGCAACTCAGGGCTGCTCATTTGTGCTCTTTTCACAGGTAAACTTTCTGCCTCCTCGCATGACCTTAACATCCCTACTTTGTTTTCCCATGGCCCTTTTATACTTCAAACCCTCATTCGGACATTAAATGATCCTAGCACCTCTGCCTTGTCTTGCTGTTTAACTCAAACATAAAGCCAGGCAGTTTACACTGGTTGCCAGCAGTAATCAGTCAAGTGGGTGGACATTGTGCTCTACGGCACTGTGCTGTCTCAATTTCACATGTAAAGGCGTGACAGAGGCTTACAAGGCAAACGCACAACATGTGCTTCAACCAAATAGCCAGGTCACAAAGTTGAAAGGGAGCAGTCCTCACCCAAGGACTGCTGGGCTGCCATCAGTCAGGGGTCCTGCCCAGTCAGTCAAGGGAAGTGACCACTCGGAGTCTAGGAGCTTGGGAACAGCCAATATACTGCTTGCATAGTGTGGGTCAGGGACTCTGTCTCACTGCAGTCTGGGACTGGGCTACAGTCAGTCCAGCAGGTCCAGTTAACTAGTCTGAGAATTCACAGATCATCAGTCAGGAATATGAATAGAGAATAGTCAGCGTTCTGGTGCGTCATGGGTTGGGGCGATGCGAGTTGGCTAGGGGTGTGGGCCTCAGTCAGTCCTGGCGGTGAGGGGAACGAGCATTGAGGGAACACAGTTGTGAAAGGGAAATGGTGGGACTCAATGCTGTGGACTGGAGGCAGCAACCTGAGATAGTTGGGGGTGTGGGGGCAAGGACAGTGTAGGGGGAAATTTGACATATAAAGATGGAGCCAGTAATGCAGAGAGGACATGGGATGCTGTGGGAATGGTGGGCAGGACTGGACCAGACTGACAGGACTCAGGGAATAGGAATGGGAGTTGGAGTCATACTCCAGGTAGTGATGGGAATATGTGTGGGATTAGTAATGAGGGACTGACCAGGGATTGCCAGGTGGAAATGAACTTGGAGGTTCTTGGGGGGAAATCTGATAACCACAAAGATCCTGGGATTTAAGGTGCTTAATGTGATCTGTAATGCCTTTCATGTTTTCTCAATTCCTAAAGGTACACTGCGAATGGAAAATAACTGCAACCAGGCCCAGAGTGAGTGAGGGTCAGTGATGCTTTCTGGGCTAAAATGTTTGCTCAACCTCTGAATGATGGGCAACCTTCAAGAAGCAATTGCATCAATCATGCACTAGCAGAGTTGTAGGTTGAAATCCTGTGAAACTGTGGAATTGTGTGCGTGAAACATACGCAGTGTATAACTGTGTGGGGTGCAAATGTTAGACACGAGCAATCTTTACCATGTCATTGATCCTTGCAGACTGAAGATAGGCATCTCTGTGAAGCAGATTTAATCCCAGGAGACCTTAAAAGAGCTCCTACTGTATCTATATGACATGAAGGATGGGTTCCAATGTCAATGTTCCATGTCGAGTCATTTCATGGTGCCTCTTGTCAGAATGCGCCATGTTCCGCTGTATGGAGCCTTCATTTGTGAGGGGAGTGAAAGCTGACTGCTCCCATCACAAAGCACCTGTTCTCTTTTTTCTGTTCCCCAAACAGGCTCAGTGTGTGACTGGTAGCTCCAGCCTCAGCAGGTGTTATCCCCAAAGTTGCTGAAGAGAAGTGCAGCAGGAACAGATGCTGCACAAACCCAGAACCAGAAGCAACCTTCAGCAGCTACTGAACAGCCTCCACAGGAAGAGGTTGCAGCTGAAGGTCCCCTCTGGACGTACGGGAGATACAGGATACCCAAAGTCTATTTCATTTGATGCTCTTCCCTCCAGGTGAGTGAGTCAGAGTGTCACTGCAGAATAAGGATGTCCTGGAACAATGCCATGTGCAAATGCCAGGACAATACCTGAGACCTGAAGGGGTGGGTGGCCCTGTTATCCCACTAACCATCAGACTGAGACCACTAATGAACTTTAATACAACTGGATCCTTCCAAGAGGCTATTGGAGCCCTAAGTGACATCTCACAATCATCCACCTGCAAATATATCAAGGATGCTATCAATGCCTTTCATATTAGATTGCACCACTGTATCTTATTGACCCATAACAAGGTTAATGCAGCTTCCTGGGCTATAGGCTTTGGCAACATTACTGGCTTATCCGAGGTTCAGGGCACTATAGAGTGTACACACATTGTGCTAAGAGGGCCATGTCATAATGCTTTCATCAATAGAATTGACTTCATCAATAGATAAAGCTTTCATCCCATCAGTGTGCAAGTGATTATGATTATCAGTACGTCTTAGGAATTTGTGCCCAATGGTTGGGGATATGCTACCATGCCGATATCTTTGAGAACTCTGATGTTCCTGCTATGCAATCTTCATCAGGAGCCATCATAGAGCAGATGATTGACTTGCTGAAGATGACCCTTCACTGCAGTTTAGAGGACTTTGTAGTACACACCAGATGGAGTGTGCCACATAATTCTAGCATTCTGTGCTCTGCTCAACTGGAGCTGGCAAGGAGGGGATTTAACAGAGGCTGATGACCAGTCTCCTGAGGAGGACAACGAGAAAACTAAGAATCTGGCATTACAAACCAGACAGGACTTAATGGGCATGTTGGCCTAGAATGGAAAGAGTTGGGTACAGTGATCATTCATGGACTGTAAAATTGTTGGTGTTCGACTATTCCAAGAGGCATATATAACTTCTGTTTGTTTGATTTTTGATCACTTTGGCTGTTGGCAAAGAAGGGTTAACGTTTGCAAATATTTGAAGGCTTTCCCATATGCAGTGGTCCCACATGGAACAATAATACGATGCAGGGCTACAGTAAGCATTGGGGAAAGGGTAGCAGGGACTTAGACAGGGCTGTAGGATGGGATGTAGCTAAGGACAGGTAGGGTCTGTGGCCTGGTGCTTACACAACAATTGGAATGTGCAGTTCTATGTGCTGGGAAGTGTCAGCCATGCCATCCTTATATCGTGAAAGGCCTCCATTTGTACCTGCTGTGCTATTACGTTACTGGTGAACACTCCTGCCAATGCTTGACTGAGTACACAGTTAGGGATCAAAGATGGTGTGGTGACAAGGACCCCAGACATCCCAGCTCCGGCAAGTGGGATAATTGTATGTGGCACCCAGTTAATGAGGTGTGTTTGGGACAATACGTGAGGAGACCCACTAGACTGCATGGGTGGAGACCCTCAATGAAACACAACTAATTTTTGCTCAAATTCAGCCCAAAGAGTCTTATTCCCACAGACAGAAGAGGAGAGATAAAGATATAAGTGGATTGAGTGTGGAAAATAATCAGCTCAGAGAGTCAAGGGAAGATTGATAAAAGGCAAAAGAACTGGAGAACAGCGTTTGAGGTGAAAAAAGGGTACACAAAAATTGGGTTAAGTTTGAAAAGCAGCTGTGCCTAACCCAAAATAGCAAATGTTAATTCAGATAAATTAAACTTCACAAAGGTATTGTTTGTCTTTCGGGTGGTGATTTGAAGCCAGTAAATTCTTATATTGGGCAGGTCAGTGAATTCTTATATTCAGCAGGTCTAAAACAGGTATTCAACCCGATCTTATATACAACATAGAACAGTACAACTTAGCAACAGGCTCATGATTGTCTGTGCCAATCATGACGCTATTTTAAACTAATTCAATTTGCCTGGACATAATCCATATCCCCCTATTCCCTGCCTGTACATGTGTCTGTCTAAATGCCTCTTAAATGTTGCTATTGTATCTGCTTCTACCTCCACTCCTGGCAGCACATATCAGGCACCTACCACGCTCTATGCAAAAACCTTGCCTTGCACATGTCCTTTAAACTGTCTCCCTCCACTTTAAACCTATAACTCTGAGTATTTGACATTTCCACCCTGGGAAAAAGACTCAGACTATCCATGCTAACTATGCCTCTCATAATGTTTTATACTTCTATCAGGTTTACACCGTCTCCAAAGCCTCCATATCCTTCCCGCAGTGTAGCGACCAGATCTGCACCCAATACCCCAAATGTGACCTAACTGAAGGTACGTGCAACTGCAATATGACTTGCCAACTTTTAGACTCATTGCCTCAGTTGATGAAGGCAAGCATGCTGTATGCCTTCTTTACCACCTTATCCACTTGTAACTTTCAGAAAGCTATGGACTCACAGCCGAAGATCCCTCTGTATATCAATGCTCCTCAGGGTCCAGCCATTTACAGTGTATTTTCCTCTTGCATTAGGCATCCCAAAATGCATCGCCTCAGACTGATCTGGATTAAGTTCCATTTGCCATTTCTCTGGCCAACATTCCAAATGTTCTATATCCTGCTGCATCCTTTGACAACCTTCCTTATTATCTACAACTCCAAATTACATGTCGTCTGCAAACTTACTAATCAGACCACCTACATGTTCATCCAAATAATTTATATAAATTAGAAACAACAGAGGCCCCAGCAGCGATCCTTGTGCTTTACCACTAGTCTCAGACCTCCCACCAGAAAAACACCCCTCCACAACTAACTTCTGTCTTCTGTGGCCAAGACAATTTTATATCCAAGTAACCGATTCAGCATGGATCCCATGTGATTTAGTCTTCTCGAGCAGTCTACTGTGAGGGACCTTGTCAAATACTTTAGTAAAATCCATGTAGACAAGATCCACTGCCTTACCCTCATCAAACATCTTCATTACTTCCTCAAAAAACTCAATCGAGTTTGTGAGACAAGACCTCCCCTGCACAAAGCCATGCTCACTATCCATAGTAAGTACATTCTTTTCCAAAGTGAGTAAATCCTGGCCGTAAGATTATCTCCAATAATTTTCCTACCACTGATGTAAAGCTCACTGACCTATAATTTCCTGATTTATCCTTGTTGCCCTTCTTAAACAAAGGAATGACATGGGCTTTTCTCCAGCTTTCTGGAACTTCACCTATAGATAAAGAGGATGTAAAGATCTCTGTCAAGGCATCAGCAATCTCCTACCCTGGGCTAGATCTCATTTGTCCCTGGGGACTTATCTACCTTAATGTTTTACAAGACACCCAACTCCTCCTCCTTCTTAACATCAACATTCCCTGGAACAGTAACATACCCCTTCCTAATTTTACCATCATTCATGTCTTTCTCTTTAGTGAATACTGGTACAAATTACACCTTATCTACTTCGTCTGGCTCCATGCATAAATTCCCTCCTTTGGCATTTTGAGTGGACTTACCCTTTCCCTAGCTACCCTCTTGCTCCTAACATAAGTATAAAAATGCCTTGGATGTCCCTTGATCCTAATTGTTGAAGGCATTTTCATTGTTCCTTTCAATCCTCTTAATTTATGACTTAAAATTTTTCCTGCTTGCATTATATTTCTGAAGGAACCTGTCTGATTTCAGTTTCCCAAACCTGCTGTGTTCATCCAGCCCCATGCTTGTTATCTCGGATTCTCCAGCATCTGCAGTACCTTTTATCTCTCATATGCTCCCTTTTTCTGTTTTGACTAATTTTTCAATATCTCTTGTCATCCAGGGTTCCCAGATCTTGCTATCCTTATCTTTCATCTCCAGAGGAACATGTTGATCTGAACTCTGATCAACTGGCCTCTTAAAAATTGCTACATGTCAGATGTGGATGGACCGTCAAACAGCTGTCCTCTAATCTAATTTCTGCAGTTCTTGCCTCAAACTGTTGAATTCTCCCCAGTTTAGAACTTTCACCTGAGAACCAGTCTTATCTTTAGCCACAACTATCTCAAAGTTTACAGAATTATGATCACTGTTCCAAAAATGCTCACCCACTGAAACTTAGATAACCTGGCCAGGCTCATTCCCAAGAGATAAAAGGTACTGCAGATGCTGGAGAATCCGAGACAACAAGCATGGGGCTGGATGAACACAGTAGGTCAAGCAGCATCATAGGAGCAGGAAAACTTGACGTTTCGGGCCTAAACCCTTCATCAGAAATGGGGGAGGGGAAGAGGGTTCTGAAATAAATAGGGAGAGAGGGGGAGGCGG
>JAHRHZ010000048.1:10849003-10939708 GCA_024137785.1 Ginglymostoma cirratum | reverse complement strand
CATTCCCAATACAAGGTCTAGTACGCCCTTCCCTTGTTGGATTCTCTACATTGTTTCAAGAAACCGTCTTAGATGTAGCTAACAATTCTGGCCTATCTAAGGCCCTGGAGCAAAGGGAGCTCCAGTCAATATTGGAAATCACCCACTGCAAACAGCCCTGTTGTTTTTACATCTTTCTATGATCTGCTTACATACCTGTTCCTTTATCTCCCACCAGTTTATTGGGAGGCCTCTAGAGAGCCCATTATTATGATTGCACCTTTCTTATTCATGAGTTTTACCAATATGGCCTCGCTGGATGAACCCTCCAAGATGTCCTCACTTAGTGCAGTTGTGACATCCTCCCTAATCAGTAATGCATATCTCCAATGCTTTTACATCCCTCCCTTTCACACATGAACCATCTAAACCCTGGAAAGTTGAGCTGCCAGTCCTGCCCTTCTCTCAACTAAGTTTCTGTAATGTCTGAAATATCGTATTTCCATGTCTGCCTTACCTGTTATGCTCCTTGCATTAAAATAAATACACTTCAGACCATTGATCCCAGAGTGATTGTTAATATGGTCCTGCCTGTTCTTCTTATTAGAAATACTGACTTAACCTCTACCTTCTCCTCAGTCATTCCACATACTGACCAACTGCTGTGGCTCCCATCCTCTTGCCACACTAGTTTAAACCCTCCCGAGAGACACTAGCAAAACATTCCTGCAAGGATATTTATTCCCCTTCAGTTTAAGGGCAACCTGTCCTTTTGTACAGATTCCTCCCACCCTGGAAGAAATCCCAAATTATGCTTAAATCTTCCTGCCCAAAAAATTAATTACTTTACAGCTATAATGTTTGAGTGTCTGGTAGCCTTGCCCCCTCCTATCAAGTTCTATTAATTTTCAGAAAATTAATATTTTTGACTTTTTGGTGCCTTTTTCAGTAGTTTGGAGCAGAGTGGAGGTAGAGATTCAAATGATGAAAATAAAATTAGTTGCAGGAATTTCCATCCAACAATGCAGGGTCCAGTTACTTCCACTGGCAAACTAGTTCCAGATGTAATATGTTAACTTGGGAATTTAAAGCTTCATACAATGAAAACCGACAGTAACCCCAATCACCAACGCATTCTACATTCACAAAGAGAAACTGACCATTATATCCATTCCTGTCCTCAATTCCATGACACCCCAAGAATAGCTAAGCAAAGTTAATCTTCAATTTCTGTAGACACCAGGATGATCCTGAAGGTTCAGCAATTCTACACTGTCAGCAAGGAGGGAGGCCTGAAATTTGATCTGACAGAAAGTTGAAGAGCCTGTGGAGGCATAACAGGCATTGGCAGTTTGCCCAGATAATAACTCTGCTATTCTACTTCAATTGCACCATGAATAGGCTTGACAACGTTTTCAGGAGTCTTGATTGTTGGCCAACTTTGCCTTTTATTTAATCATGATAGACATGAACTGAGTATAGGTTAAGAATACCCTTTGACCATGATGCTACTCTCCTACATCACTACCCAATAATGATGTAGGCTAGCTAGCTTATTGGTATAGTCACTTTAATTCTTTGCACTACAGTCCCAGTGAGGTCCTAGCTAGCCTCTAGCCGCCTGGTTTCAAGTGTGTGTTGAAGCTACACTTACACGCCTGAAGTGAAACTGTAGAACACTTTTGTTCTCCAGAAAGCAAGAGAAAGAGAAACAGGGCTGGAAAGGAGTTGTAAATGGGGAGGCAATGGCCTACTGGTGTTATGACTAGACCATTAATCCAGAAACCTCAACTAATGTTCCAGGGACCTGAGTTCAAATCCCACCATTGCAGATGGTAGAATTTGAATCCAATAAAAGAATCTGGAATTAAGAGTCTAACATTGACAATGAATCCATTGCCAATGGTTGGGAAAACCCATCTGGTTCACTAATGTCCTTTAGGGAAGGAAACTGCCATCCTTACCTGGTCTGGCTTAAATGTGATTCCAGACCCACAGCAATGTGGTTGACTCCGAACTGTTCTCTGGGCATAAGGATGGGCAAGAAATGCTGCCTATCCAGTGACACCCTCATCCCATGAATGAATAAAGGATAAAGAGTTAAGAGAAGAAGTTAGGAAGAAACACGATGTAGGATCAAATTATTGCAGATGTGGAATCTGTACTGCAAACAACAAATGCTGGAGATCACAATGGGTCAGGCAGCATCTGTGGAGAGAGAGCACTGTAATATTGAACATAGATGACTCTTCTCTCCGATGAAGGGTCATTTAGACTTGAAACGTTAACTTGGTCTCCCTCCATGGATGCTGCCTGACCCACTGTGATCGCCAGCATTCGTTATCTACAGTTGAGTTAGGAAGAAAGATCTGTCATATTTAAAATAATTTTGTCCATTTCCCAAAACTCTGCTCAGTCAAAAGGCCTTCATAGCTGATGGTTGGACTTGTTCACGTTCTTGATATAAATCCTCAATCGTAGACAATAAATTTGCAAAAAGGTTACACTGTAAATACTTGTCATATACGTTTAACAAGGGACAAGCAGGATCCTGGCACACTGATCACTCATTTAAGTGCTGTGGCCTGGTTTTATCATCAGATAATGATTAAAAACAGATTTTAATGAGCAGCATGGTAAGATAATTAACTTCAATGGTTCAAATAATGCTTTCTAATTTGTTTTGAAACAGTGCATTTAAATATTTGTCACTGATCATTTTTCTTTCATTTAATTTAGTTTTGGATCAATAAGCATCACATACCAGTAATATTGCATATATTACACTTTTAGATTCATTTCATTTATAAATATTCTTTCCTAAATCTGATTCTTTTGAGGAGAAACATTTCTCAGTTCATCGCACTTTGATGTTCCTTAGAAACCGAACTCTTATCTGTTGGAAAAGAAAATTACATTTATATGGGCCTTTCATGACCTCAGGACATGCTAAAGTGCTTTCTAGCCAGTATAGGTCACTGTTGTAAAGTGGGAAATGCATCAGGCTTTTATTGCACAGCAAGCTCCCACAAACAAAAGTCTGATTGTGAACAGATGCCCTGTTTTAAAAATTTTGATCATAGGCAGAATCTAATTCCCTACCCCAAGCTGAATTTGGAGGTGGGGAAGCAGGGGATGTACTCGGGCAGGAGTGCAGAACCCCACCATTTTCCTGGTTCTGCCTCAATTAAGTATGGGACAGGAAGGCTGATGGATGGTTTTCCCATTTTGCCATTTTTTTTATTCATTCACAGGATGAGAGCGTCGCTAGCTAGGCCAGCATTTATTGCCTATCACTAAGTGCCCAGAAGGAAATTAAGAGTCAACCACATTGCTGTGGGTCTTGAGTCACATGTAGACCAGGTAAGGATGGCAGATTCCTTCCCTCAGGAACATTAGTGAGCCAGATGGGTTTTTCCAACTATCAATAATGGATTTGTGGTCACCATTAGACTCCTAATGCCAGGTTTTTATGCAATTCAACTTCCACCATCTGCTGTGGCAGGATTTAAACCCAGCACATTATTCCGTTCTCTGGATGAACAATCCAATAATAAACCACTGCACCATCACCTCCGCTATATGATTGGGGTCTTTAAACAAGCAGTTCATGCTCACTTAAAGGCCTCAGCCCAGCACCATTGATATTCACTCAATGGTAGGCTTGGCTATC
Source organism: Ginglymostoma cirratum (assembly GCA_024137785.1). NCBI lineage: Eukaryota > Metazoa > Chordata > Chondrichthyes > Orectolobiformes > Ginglymostomatidae > Ginglymostoma > Ginglymostoma cirratum. Next base: position 10,936,056 of record JAHRHZ010000048.1, on the reverse strand, counting down.
ACTATGTTGGAAGTCTGGATTTGTTTTGTTTTCTGTCTCGCAGGGGAAACACTGTGGTCCCTCATGCAAAGCCACTCAATGCCTAATGAGAGATTGGAAAGGCAGTGTCCACTAAAGCCAAACCTGCCAACTCCCCCTCGTTCTTCTCCCAGTACACTCATTCTACAATTCTCATTCCACCAGCACTCACCTTTGGCCTGGTAGGCCTCTCTCAAGTGTGTTGTAAATAGCATCCACTTCCACTGTGTGCAGTGAACAGCTGCAGGCCTCAGAAAGGCCAGCATTTCTTGGGCATGGGTTGTCAATTTCCAATTTCCATGTTCTTGATCCCAGGGAAGGATTGCCTCTGTTAACTCAAGCGCCTGATGCTGGGTACTCATTATGGCAGGTGTTTCCACAGAGAAGATGAGGGTGCAGCTCTTTCTGTCTCTCCAGTGCTGGACAAGACTCCGACTGACTTTATTTAATACTGCCCTCTGACTTGGTTGCTTTTCTTCAAAATGATGCCTGAGAGCCTTATATACCATCTAGGCTGACAGGGCTTTGGTTTAATATCTCATCTCAAAGACTACACCTCTGACAGAGAGGCAATCCCTCAGCAGTGCAATGGAAGGTCAACTTGGATTTTATGTTCAAGCGTCGAGCTGAAATTTGAGCGGGCAACCTTGTGACTCCAAAGTAGGGTGCAATTATTGACCTGGCTTGTAATGTTCTTGTATTATACATATACTTTGTACTCATAAAGAAAGTTGGGATCTTTATCTTGGAGGCACGTGCAGACACTTTTAGTCATGGATTCATTCAGTATTCAGTTCAAGTGGCTACATGTTGATCAGTGCTGTACTAATTGCACAGGCCAGTGTCAGCACCAGTTAAGTGAATTCAATGTTAGATTCATTGAAGAAATAGTGTACCCTGCGGTGATGTACAGCAGAAGCTTCTCACTCAGTTTTGTAAGACTGATGGTGACAAGAGGGAAAAAAGCAAAATCTGAAGACAGTTAATACGTGAGATGCTATAAGAAACTCACAAAATGGATGAGTCATGCAATGGGCTAGCACGGTATGTTCCAAAAAAGAAAAGCAGACTGTAAACACTCCTTGTGTGGAATTGACTAAAACAGCTGGATGTTCTGACACATCACTAAATTATTGCGATCTGACATTGTTGTTTCAAATGACTGCTAGTGTATTCTAAATTTATTAAGGCCCTGAAGTTTTAGATTAAGCTGACAATACATGACATTTTGGCAGACACAAATATAACCTCGCAGTTTAAAATTACCAAAGCCAAAGAACTGAAAAAAAAATCACAGAAAATAAGCTTGTTAAGGGAGAGAATGGATGAACAATTCAAAGTTTAAAAGTAATGCTTACATTCAGAAATGTTACACCAAAATTGCCGGCCTTTCCTCTACACAGCCACATCATGTATCCCCAGCAATACCTGTCTTAATTCAGGTAAGCTAATGAGCCTGCACTTTATTCTTCGTTATTTGAAGATGATTCACATTTACAGAATTGCTCATAGCTTTAGATGGTGGACCAACTGTGACAGAAGCATATTACTGAGCGCTTTATAAGTAATATTTATCATGAAGCAAGATGCCACTACATTACAGAATATCTGTAAATTGCCTTCGGCTTCACATTTACGAATGAAGTAAAACAGCACATATTAATATAAGTGAGGTAATACATTTATTTAAACATGTGGTCAATACTATTAAGTGGCTGTGATTTCTATGGTTGAAATATTACATTTGCTCACTATTAAACAGCAAATTGCATTTACAGTAATGGTAAAAGAAAATACTGCTGATGTTTGTGAACTGAAATGTTGGAGAAATGGCAACATCTGTGGAGAATGAAGCAGAGTTGCTTTTCAGATCCAAAGTGACTGTTTTGCTGAAGTCCACCGAAGAGTTGAGAAGGCCAGCTAAGATGTATTCCAACCTGTTGAGTGAGAGAAGGGAGGAAATAGCAGGAGCATTGGCAATAATTTTCAATTCTTTTCTGGTCACAGGAAAGGTGCCAGAGGACTGAAGAACAGCTGATGTGGTACCATTATTCAAGAAGGGAGCCAAGGATAAATCAGGAAACTACAGGCCAGTCAGTCTAAGCTCAATGGCAGAGAAACTACTGGAAGCAATTCTGAGGGATAGAATTAATCTGCACTTGGAGAGACAAGGATTAGTCAAGGACGTGGTTTTGTTAAGGTGAGGTCATGTCTGACCACCTTGATTGAATTTTTTGAAGAGGTAACCAGGTATGTAGATGAGGGCAATGCATTCGACATAGGTTATTTGGACTTTAGCAACGCTTTTGGTAAGGTCCTGCATGGCAAACTTATAATGAAGACAATAGTCCATGGGATCCAACGAAATTTAGCAAATTGGATACAGAATTGGCTTAGTGTTAGAAAGCAGAGGTTAATGGTTGAAGGTTGTTTTGTAACTGGAAGCTTGTGTCTGGAGGAGTTCCACAGTGATCAGGAATGGGGCCCTTGCTATATGTCAAACATATAATTGATTTAGACTTGAATGTAGGAGGGTTGATCAGCAACTTTGCAGATGATACAAACTTGGATGGATTGTTAGATAATAAGGAGGATATCCTTAGATTACAGGCTGGTCAGATGGGTTGATCAGCAGCAAATGGAATTAAATCCAGATAAGCGTGAGCTGAGATGCTTGTGTCAGAGATAGAAGTCAAGGGAATATGTGATGATCATAGGGCCCTGGGAAACGGCAAGATTCAGAGAGATCTTGGGGTTCTTGTCCACTGGTCCCGAAGGAAATAGGATAGACAGATAATGTGCTTAAGAAATCATATGGGATATGTCCCCTTATTAGCTGAGGCATAGATTTTGAGAGCAAGGAGGTGATGCTGGAACTGTGTAAAAATTTGGTTAGACTGTAACTAAAGTATTGCTTGCAGTTCTGGAATCCACATGAGGGAGGGATGTGATAGCCCTTGGGAGGGAGTAGAGGAGATTTACCGGGATGTTGCCCAGGCTGGAGTATTTCAGTTCTGAAGAGAAATTGGACAGACTCGGGTTGTTTTCCTTCGACCGGAGGAGACTAAGGGGTACGTGATTGAGATGTATTAAATTAAGAGGGGCATAGATAGGGTAGACAGGAAGAAACTTTTCCCTTTGGTGGGAGGATCAATGACCAGGCGGCAGAGACTTAAGAGAAGGGACAAGAGGTTTAGAGGGGGAATGAGGAAAGAAACATTCATCCAGAAGTGGGTGGGAATCTAGAACTCATTGTCTGCAAGAGTGGCAGAGACAGAAACCTTCATAACATTTAAGAAGTATTGAGATGTAAATTCCTACAATGGTATGGGCCAAGTGCTGATAAATGAGATTAGAATAGTTAGGTGGTTGTTTTAATTGGCACAGGCTCGATAGACTGAAGGATCTTTTTTCTGTACTGTAGAACTCGACAGCTTTATGAATTTGTGACTAAGGCAAGCTAAATTGTACTTGAGATACTAACTCTGTCTCCCTCTCCATAGATGATGCTAGATCTGTTGGATTTTCCTCGCACTTTCTTTATTTATACAATGCCTTTCAAATATTAAACAATCCAAGCAGTAATGGCATAACAACTGAAGAGGAATTAGCAGATTGGATTGGAGGGATAAAGTATTGAGAAGGCTACTAAAGGTAGAAAAAGAAGTAGGGAGGCACATTATAAGGAAATTATAAGTTGTGCTTTGTGCAGTGATAGGAGGATGGGATGCATAATAAGGTAAAGCTGGAGAAGCAAAAGAATACAGGTAGACAGGCGAGATTGGACCAGATTTGGAGCTGGGGAGGAAAGAAATCATTAACCAATTTATAAACAAGGATGAGGATTTTACATTTAGGGAATTTGGGTTAGAGAAGAGAGGGGTAATAAATGGGATGCAGTACAGACAGCCGAGTTTTGGTTGAGTTTGGCTTTGAGTAAATTGGACTTTAGTAACCTGTGAGAAAAACTCATGTAAAAATAATAATTGCTAATAACTGAAGTATGGAAAAGATTTTTAGTAGAAAGGTCAAAAAGTACACAGCGGGAAAACATTCCCTCTTCACCATATTGTCACAATAGTAGCAGGATTTGTCCACAGTGACAGAGATGTGATATTTCTTGAAATGGTGGCAGAAGGTTGAATGAGCTAATGGAAAGAGATGTGACATACAAATTCAAGGCAACTGCTGAATTATTAAGGGACAATGGGGTTTTGATATGTTGAGTGAGCATTGAGGAGAGAAGTAAATTGCCGGTATATTCTGGTAGTGGGATGGGGGAGTGGGGGTGATGGTAGTGTTAATGGAGTGTGGCTTGAAGTGGGCAGAAGAGAGATACATAATGAAGAAACAAATTCATCTGTGTTGTCAGGTTTGAGTTGTCGTGTAGGTATACCAGCTCACTGTATTGTCTGAGCTGCTGTTCAAGATGAACGTTTCTGCCATCTTCCTGATAGAGTGTAGGAAGCTACAGGGCCTCTTCTAGTATGGGAGAACCTCTTAGTCAAAGTGCAATCATCGCTTATAGTTAACAGATATGATTAACTGCAACAAATTAGAGGTTATATTGATACACTAGACATTGTTAGAGAGACTTTGATTTACAGTTCTTAAGCATACCTCTGAGCCAGGAGGCCTGGATTCAAGTCCCACTGCTCCAGAGGTGTGTAATAACATCTCTGAACAGGTCAGTTAGAAAATATAGAGAAACTTTGAGGAAGGCCAGATTTTAGGGCTCACTCCTTTAAATTCTAAGCTGACCTGCCCACAAGCCCACATGACATTGTCACTGGGTGATGCTTTTAGCTCTCCTCAGTGTTAACCCTTCCAGACCCATACAGATCATTACTGATCAGGGGAAATGTAACAGGCACTTTGCTCAGTAAGCTGTCAAGCTGCTTTTCGGGTCCTAATGGCATTTGCAAGACCCAAAAGCAGATGTACAAATGAGGCACCAGCCTCTATCAAGTAAGCACATTGGCCACCTGAACAGAAGGTCTAGTTTCAAAAAAAAACATGGGATTTGAGACTTTGCAAAGCATTAGTTTTGTGCAGCAATTTTAACCTAACCCTATTGCGGGCTTATAGAAAAGTATATCGAACAGTACAGTTATTGACTAAGGTTCTATTCACTGATTGTACTCATTGACAAAGATTTTGCAAATACATTTTATACATGCTTCCTGACAGAAAATGAGAGAGGCAGAAAATTAATTGCAAATGGAAGTGAATTGTCATTGTTCATTTTTATATACGATCCTTCCACAGGTGTAAATTGCACTTCAATGTCCGTGTGAATCGTTTATTGAACCTACTGCCAATAATCTCTCCTATGCTGTGGGAAAGAGTAAAATGTGTGTTAAATCTCTATATATGAGGGCTTTAAAAGATCAGATTACCACACAGTTTTAAAAGTTCTGTTCATGTTTCCTCTCTGCCGTTACATGTGAAAGTTTCCTCTTTAATCCTGAACTTTTACTTGCTGCCATTGAGAAACCAGGGTGAAAGGTCAAGGCTGTATTTCAGGACAACACCAACGTAGTTGATTAAAAGATGAGATAAAGCAGGAAGTTCTGATGAAATAATGCCAAACCTAGGTTTCAAAAGCTTCAATGATACAGGATAAAAGAAAAACGGAGGGAAGAAAGAATCTTCACAGATTTGAAGATCAGGAGAAGATATCACAGTGCAACACTCTTCAGTGAGTCTTTAGTTGAACACAATGAGGATACTATGAAGATGAAGAGGGTGTGGAGCAACAAATGTGTAGCTCAGTCAAGGAAAGATCAAAGGTAACATTTGGCATGATGTGTCAGTTTGGAACAAACAAAAGCATTAATAAATATTGAGCAAAATGAGTGTCAAATTCACAACCAATAAAGAATTTTTGAAAAGTAGTCATTATTTTGATGTTAGAAACCTAACAACGAACTTGTGCACCGCAAGATCACACCAACAGCAAGATGATAATAACCAGAGAGTCTGCTAGTTTGGTGATGCTGACTGGGGCGAGATTTGGCCAGGAGATATCTTCCTGCTCCTCCTCAACATTTTGCCATGGGATCTTTTGTGTCCACCTGAGATAGCAGATGATATATCATTGATCCTCACCACAACCATTTCGATGAAAGTTACATCAAGTAGACTTGCTGCCACCATTCTCCTTTTACCTTGGAATTTAAAGAATCTGACTAGTCTTATATGGTAAGGGAAAACCACTGGGTAATTTAACATGAAGAGGCTTTCATCTTAAACAAAATGTGGATTATTATATGATTGTAATCAGGTGTAAATTACATTGATACGATAGACATTGTTACTAGAAGTCTTGTGGAAATTCTGATGTTAAGTCTGTCTCCTTTAAGATTCAGAGCTGTTCTCTTCTAAGCCCTATCACATCATATTGGGTAGAGCTTAATGCATTCCTCAGCATTAACTCTTTCAGAACCAAACATTTTGTACAGCACCTCACTCCTAAACTTTTATCCTTTATTAACATCAACGTATTCCCGTATATAATTATGTTCATTACTAACCAGTCTCCTTCCAAGTCTCTGACTCCACAAATTCAGGGGTCTGGTGATTTCACTATTCCTCTAGAAAGAGTTCTCTTTGGATTTGGAAGATTTTCAGGCTTTTGATTTGAGGTCTGTTGACCTTCACTCTATTCTTATCTATGTAAGGCCTGTGAGTCCCTTTTAACTAGAGAGCTTTTCATTTCCTGGGTATTCTGTGAAAGGATGCTTTTCCTGCTGAACCAAGGAATTGCTCTATTGCATTGGCTGGAAGATATTTAACCTCCTGAATTTCCTTTCCAAAGAATCTTGTTCCTGTTGGCGCAGGTAATTGTCTTGTAATATCATGTGGAGACCTTTAATCTCACACACATCCACCTTATAATGTTCTGGATCTCAGAACCAGGCAATTCTTCTTGACCTTGTCTTCAATCTACTGCCATTAGCTATACCATCACAGTGGTGGCTCCCATGGAGTCATATGCAGGTCGTCTTCAATTAGTTTGAGCAAATTGTATTCCCAATCTGCTGGCAAATCTGTGGTGAAGTAAATAAACACTAAACGTCAGACTGTTGATGCGGTTGGATACATGCATTCATACCCTTTTGTTGACTTACTGGTGAACCATTACATTTGCTTGCTCAGACATGCTAATCAAGAATTGCCGCTTGATTGGTATGATCTCTGTCACTGGTGCTGATAATGGTTTCTTGGAAAATGAGAAGTTGAAAATATCTTCCTGAAGTTGTGTCACTTAATCACCTGACATTAAGTTCGAAGCTGCTATAACGATTTGTTGACCAGGCTGCATTCCTGCCTGAGCAACTTCAGTTAAAGGTTCATCGGTTAACTCAACTGGGTCATATATCTCAAGTTCACATTGTGCGCAGCTTCTTGCAAAATTTGCTGATTTATTTGCAATCTGAGCTGTTTTCAGTGTTGATGCAAATGGGAAACATTTCTGAGAACTCTGTATAGTCAAATCTGTTGACAGTATGAAACAATTCTCTCACGCTAACAGGGGTAATCTCAATGGATAGTAAGAACTGCCAATGCTGGAGTCAGAGATAACACAGTGTGGAGCTGGAAGAACACAGCAGGTCAGGCTGCATCAGAGGAGCAAGAAAGTTGATGTTTCGGGTCGGGACACTTCTTCAGAAACTTCTTTCATAAATTACAGCACTGAACATGCAGATCCAGGTTTTAGGGTCTTTGCCTCCACCAACAACTCAGGCAGCGAATTCATGACACCCAGCACTCTCTGTGAAAAAAACTTTTTCTTTGTATCCTCTCTAATCCTTCTGCCACTTAGCTTGAATCTATGACATGTGGTTTTTGAACTGCCTGCGAGTGGAACCTGGCTCTTCCTGTTTACTTTATCCCCACCCCTCACAATTTTGCATACCTCTATCATGTCACTCCTCAACCTTTTCTGTTCCAAAGAAAACAAGACCAACCTCACCATTTTCTCCTTGTAGCTACAATTCTCCAGCCCTGGCAAATTTTTACTAAATCTTCCTTTCCAGAGCAATTACGTCCTGCCATACCAACCCCACACTGCATGCCCCTCCCCACCCCCACCCTATACAGCTTGGTGTTTCCCCGATCACTCTCCTTCTGCCTCACCCCTATAGATGTATCTACTCCAATCCCAGCCTGTTTCACCCGATGCTTTTGGAAGTTCCTCCTCTACATTGTCCTCTCTTAAAGGCTTTTAACTGTGCAATCTGGCAATGCTACTTCTCTTTTCTGTTCTGTCGGAGGGTTATCCTAAGCCTTTGCAGTCAAAGTGAAGGATTTTCACCTTCTGCAGCTTAAGAAGTGATTCCTATGCTCTCAAATGACTTGACTGGATGAATCCCACTGTGTACGGTTTTAAAACTGTGTTCCATTCTCTAATGATTTTCCCTAGATTACTCACTTGGCTCTTGAACTGCATTAACTTGCAGCTTTAATAAAAATTCCTATTTTCTTTAATGGTTTCACAGAATAAATCATGTCATCTGCAGAACAAAATTCTTCCCGGCTTAACTGTGCTTCCAACATTGGGTCTTCCACTTTTACTGGGGCCTCAGTTGACTCCTTATTACTTTATTCTATCGGACTGCGTCTGCTGACGCTTTTTTATTATCACTTCATTTCTTTAATTCTGGCTTTTCTGTGTTCCCAGTGCTGCGACCTCATTTTTAAATTACTTCAGTGGCCTTTGATTTCCCTTGCTGTAGCCATGCATCATGGTGCCTGCTTGCTGTGGTGACAACGCTCGCTCTGAGCTGTAAGTACTTCGTGTTAATTCTAGCTTTCTCGGCCTGTTAACTACACTGTAATTTTCAAAGTTATACCTTTGCTCACCAAGGATTTCAACTTTACACATGCAGCCTATGGATTACGTTGGCTGCCTGGCTGAAAGCTCTTACACTTCATTGGCATCTCATGCGACCTGTAAGTGTCTCAGTGAGACTAGTGCTCCTCCTCTGTGGAGTTTCTAAACCATTAAAATGCTTTTAATGGCTGTCGGATCTGCTTGGTACAAACTTCTCGTCCACGGGATTCTTGAAAATCCACTTCTTTCATGAGCTGGCTTTTACATAAGCAGTCTTCTTAAACCATGTCAAAAGTTTCTTTTGAATTCCATGGAATCACAATGCTGCCTATTCTTTAGTGTGGGGCAGCTAAATTGAATATGAACCCACAGCACTGCTCACCACATTTAACAGTGGACCCTCACCATTGTCCCCTTGCTGAAAGATACATGAAGTAGACTTAATGCTATCATCCTCCTTTTAGCCTGAGATCAGAAGGGCCCAACTTCTCTAGTATGGCAGAGGAATACCATTTAATAGGTTAACGATAACAGGCTCTTGTCTTAAAGAAGGTGTATTTTAATGACAACAATTAGGTTCAACATAAATTGGCATGATAGACATTGTTACTAAGACTAGTAGGAAGACCTCAAAAGACCTGAAACGTCAGAGGGTATTTTAGTTTTAACATCTTATTTGAAAATTGTTATATTTGATAGCAAAGTAAAAATTTTAGTCATGAGTAAAGATGAACACTTATAAAACACTGGTCCAGTTCTGGACACCACATTGTGGTATTTGTGAATATAACTGAGCTGGCACAAACCCTCTTCCTTTGACTGAATCTAAGCATCTCTTTGTCATTATAAAGGAACAATCACTACTGGTTCTTAACAGAAGACTTCTGTCTTAAAAAGACATCATTTGTTGCATGATCGCAACTAAATACAAATTGCACCAGTTTGGATATTGTTACAATGCCTGTGAAAAGATTTAGATGATGAATTTACGCTCCCCCAATCCTAATTGTTCTACCTTGTCCCACCCAAGCCGGTTTGACCTCCCCAGATTGGTGAAACTTAATGCAGCCACCTTACAGAACACATACTTTAGGAAAGAGATCAAGGCTTTAAGATTTGTAAGAATGACTTAAGGGCTGAAGAATTTCTGTTACAGGACGGAATGCAATTGTTCTCCTGATAGATGGAAGAATGAGGGGAGATTTGATAAAGGTGTTCATCAAAGGTCTAGACAGAATTGGTAGAGAGAAACAGATCCCTTTGGTAGAAGAGTTGAGAACCAGAGGACATTGCTTTAGGGTGTTGACAATGAACCCAAGGTGAAACGTACTGAACATTTTTCCGTAGTGAGTGGTTTGGGTATAGAATTCATTTTGAGATTGTGGTGAGCTTTGGTTCAGTTGAGGCTTTCTAAAGGAGAATTGTGTAAGCACCAAAGATTTAAAATGTGCAGGGCTTCAGTGAAAGAGTGTAAGCACCTGAATTGCTCTGCTCTAGAGTCATCACAGACATGACAGACTGAATGTCCTTCAACCATTTTATTACTCCATGGTTAAATCAAAACAGGGATGAAAACATTTTGGTGAAAACTAGGACTGGGATGCTGGTATTCTCCTCGTGATACTGTCAACCCTGCTAGAACCACAATGTTGAATCATCATGATTTGGGAGGAGATAGTATTTCTGAAGGGAACCTCCCCAGACGGAGACCAACCATCGTTGCCCGGCTGCAAAACCCCACAGTTCTTCAGGAGAGCCAAGTGTACCAATAAAGGAGTAAATGCATGGGAGGATCTGGTCAAAAGAGTTCGGGCTTTTGATCTGGCTTGGGGATGAAACAAAAAGAGGGGAAGTTGTGACAAGTCTCTCTACCTCCATGCCACCACCTTGTTAATGTCAACCAGAGACCAATTTTTTGATCCCACAGACTTTCCCAGGAAGTAGAGACAATACTCTAAGTAAAATTCTACCGGGAAAAATTAATATTGATTCCAGCAGAGCAGATAGAAACAAATGAAAGGCCAAGTGCAACAGTGGACTTTACTACTCAGATTTACCCCATTCTCTACCATATCTTCCTGTCTGATGCTTCTATTGACAAGCCATTTGCATGCATCTCGTTTCACATATATTTTAACAAATTTACCTAATTAACACTGATTGTACTATAGACATTATTAATAGGATCTGTAGCACTTTGGGATATCTCAATGATGTGATAAGGTGCTAAGCAAATGGACATTCCTTCTATTGATCAGCTGCAAATTCAAACGTTTTTGCATTGATTTTCTGAAACCAAATTGTTGATAGCAATTAGAATTGCTCAGCATCCAGGCTGTAAAATCAATCTCTCAAAAAGTGCCTATTGCTTTCTTTCTTTTTCGCAATTTTTAAAAATCCATTTACCTTGATTTGCTTTTGGGTAAATGTTGAAGCAACAGTCCTTTATTTATTATTTTGTCCTTGTCCCTTGATGTAAACAAATGCAGTATTGGCTCACAGTTTGAATGTTGTGGATCGACTGAATGTTATGATTTTCCATCCACTTCAGTCACACCAGCTGATAGAAAAGCAGCTCTTTATGAAATCTAGTTTTCACTGGATTGCTTTTAGGGCAACTGGGCCAACAACTTCTCCAAAATATATATACTTTTTTGATCCTCATTTACTAACTGGATTAGTATCTTAAAATAAAACTGACAGAAAGCACAGGCAGGTTTGTAACTATCCTGTGCTGGCTGGAACTTGAATAAAAACAGGAGTTAAAATCCAACTTGTACAGTAAACATTCTTTACCGTCTCCCAGCCATTTCTGTGATGGTAAAATATGGATGGACAGAGAAATTCCAATACAACCTACTTGTTAAAATGGACGGGAACTTTGTATCACATCCCTGGTGTTTTCTGCCCAAGAATTAAAACTCTTTCTCTATCCTGACATTTGGTAGTTAGATTTGGAGAAATATTAGCTTTAGACCTTGGATTGTGGCTAACCTTTTATCATGTGTGGTTTGGCTTATGGTTTTACACAGGTGTGACGTGAGGTCACCCTTCTCAGGAGAAGATGGAACTAAGCCCAGTCTTGGCATAGAAGCTTGACTAGCAATTGTAAGAGTTTGTGAATCATACATCTTAAGTGATCACTCCAGATTAGCAGGTTTAACAAGCAGATGATGAAATCTCTTTGATTGGTTGACTGAATTGTTTATTGACACTTCACTGTTGGAAAATTTCCAACTTTTTGCCAGTAATGCAATGTCGCTTTTACTAACGCAGGGTTATGTAGGTATGCAAATGGTGCATGTTGTCTTTAAGTATCGGATGCAATGCCCCTTGGTTTGGCCTGAGAAAAAGTTTGGCTATTCTTTGGTGCCGATTAAAGATAGAACATTTCTATTTTTCATCTGAACTGTTATAAACTTTGTACTGATTTCCCTTCACAGACATCATAAAGGTATTCTCACAAAGTAAATCAATCAGTTATTGAGTACATGTGAATACAGCAAAGCCTCTTATTAACATGTCAGTAATTTCTGTAAATGCCACAGTCTTAAACAGATGAAATCCTCCCGTGTTCCTTCCAAGTGACACAAGTTAAATATCAAGAGCAAAGGCTAAAATGGTTTTGTACTTTCTTTGGGAAAGGAACTGAATTTTCTTACTTTTTCTTCCTGTGCAAGCTGCCATTCTGAAATTGTGGAAATCACCCAGCTTTGCAAAAGTGATGGCAGAGTTATTTGCAATCAGTCCTTTGGCAGATATCTGGAGGTGAAATTCATAGATGCCAGTGATATGAAAGCCAACCTACCTCGGACCTCAATCAACACCTCCCCTTCCACCCCACTCCACCCCAAATACACACACAGTAAAAAACTCACTCTGATCAAAATGTGCCACCAATCTGTAAGGCTAAAGTTGAGAGAATGATAGCTTAGGATCTTCCGTTGTTTTTGTGCCAGGCTTAAAAATACATTTTCACCGATGCATGAAATGTTTATACCAATGTGCCAAGGTAAACATTCCATACCACAAGTTTTGATATGTTCTATGTGATAAACTTCTTTTATTGCACTCAAGTGTGAGGCTGAATTAATTATGAATGCCCTGTTTGACAATGATCTGCAACATTCATCTATTTCACACCATTCATATTGGCCCTCCAGACTGCAGCCCTTAGCTATACCAACCAAAGAGACTTCTACCCCAATGTTAAGTTGCAGAAGGACAGGAAACCACATGGAGATCTGAGCTCAAGACCCAGTCTCTTTTTAACTCTCTTGACCTGATTACAATCATGTATAAGCTATTGCAGCTCTCCAGATTGCCTGCAGAACTGGCAGCCCACTGCTGGATGGGACCCAACCATAAACAGAAAGTTACTGACATTACACATCTAGTTCTATAAGCTGTTGGAAGGATCTGTGCCACTATAACTGATAATATCGAGTAAGCTACCGTCTATTAATCTATCATCTCTTTGACTGGCATCAAGCCTCTGCGATTTACCATGGATGCTATGTCCACCTGCATGGTCATTTCAGCCAGGTTATCTCAAATATTACATTAATTTGCAGCGTAGGTGGACTGCCCTGTACAACCTGGGCCCTAGTGTCAAGAGACTATGACAAATCTGTGGACGCACAGATGGAAGTGTGGAAGGTGGTCTCATGTAGTTTTCAGTCCGCTTTCCTGCCAAGCCATGAAAGTGATGAACAGACTGAATGGCTTACTCTTGCTCCTATTTCCTTGTTTTTGAAGGCAGCAGTGGGTGTTTCCCCTTCCCAGGACATTTCCATTCCTTCCTCACTCTGCCACTCTGTTCATTGTGGAACCAGAAAGTTTGGGCAGCACAATGTCTCAGTGTTTAGCACTGCTGCCTTACAGTGCCAGGGACCTAGCTTTTGGTGACTGTGCAAAATCCACACAGACATTCCCCCTGTGTCCATGTGGGTTTCCTATAGGTGTTCTGGTTTCCTTTATTCGTTCGTGAGATGTGGTCATCGCTGGCCAGGCAGCATTTATTGTCCATCCCTAATTGCCCAGAGCACAGGTAAGAGTCAACCACCTTGCTATGGGTCTGGAGTCACATGTAGGCCAGACCAGGTAAGAATGGCAGTTTCCTTCCCTAAATGACATTAGTGAACCAGATGGGTTTTCCCCAACAATCAGCAATGGATTTATGATCATCATTAGACTCTTAATTCCAGATATTTACTGAATTCAAATTCCACCATCTACAATAGGAGGATTCAAACCCAGGTCCCCAGAACATTATCTTGGTCTCTGAATTAACAGTCCAGATAAGACCACTCAGCCATCACCTCCCCAGTCCATAGATATGCTGGTTAAATGGATTATCCTTGGGAAATGCAGGTTTATAGGGATAGGGTAGGGAGGGGTGGGTCTAGGAGAATGCTCTTTGGAGTGTTGTTGCGGACTTGATGGGCCAAATAGCCTGCTTCCATATTGTAGGGATTCTACAAAGTCAACTGGCTCAGACTGCCCCTGCAGCAACCAAGGAACAGCAGTTTGTAGTTGGTTCTTCCCACATTTAGATCATAGAATCGCAGAGTAAAGAAAGAGGGGTTCCAATTTGCTTTGTCTGTCCTTGCTCTTTGTTCAAATTATCTACTTGTTCCTACTCAACCCAATTCCTAATGACCCTGGAAATTTCTCCTGTCCAAGATATTGAAGATAGCCACCAGTCACCTTTGCAAAGAAGATAAATATAATCCAAGTGGCATTACTGTGTTCATTCCAGTGCTTTTTATAGTTTAATTCTCAATTAAATAAATTAAAATTTGAACATCTTGATTTTTAAAAGAAGTACCTATGCCAACATTGAAAAGGGGATGATGGTGTAATCATGTAGCAGCAATATCACTGGGTAAGTAACTTAGAGGTTCAAGCCAATGGTCAGCAGCGTGGGTTCAAATCCCACCATGGTCCCTGGTGGAATTTGAATTCAATGATCAAATCTGGAATTGAAGCTAATGTCAGCAATATTGCCATGGAACTTTCATTAATTGTCCTAAAATCCCCTCTGTTTCACTGATGTTCTTTAGGGAAGGAAATATACCATCATTGCCTGGTCTGGCCTACATGTGACTTCATACCTTTAGCAATGTGGTCATCTGTTAACTGCCGCCTGAAAAATTTCAAGCGCAATTAGGGACAAGAGAACAAATGATGACTTTTCTGATGACATCTATATTTCATGACAGAATAAAGAGGAAAAAAATGCAATGAGATTAGTAAAAATTTCTCTTTATTTTAGTCTTGGGGAAGCCCTTCACATGAATACAACTAGTAAGTGAAGCCTTTACAGTGTTCAAGAGCCAAGGTTATTTAAGGTTTAGATTCAGTCAACAGTGACTTGAACTGAGATGAAATGAAAGCTACAGTTCAAATGTTAAAACCCAGATATACGAAGGTCAATTAATATTCAATGCTTTTAAACATCCTGTGCCTTGCTCTTTTGGGACATTATTCTCAGTTTTTAACCAACTTCTTACTGGGGAATCCCTCTCAGGTTTCTGAACTATTCATTCTCACATGTGGGTGAAATATTGTTTTAAACAGGCTGTTTCAAGCATGTTCCATCTATTTATATCATTATAGCTACCACCTCTGAACTCCAGTAACAAAAGTCATTTGCTCTTTTAAATATTTCAGTGCAATTTATGTTATTTTAAGTAATGAACAAGCTTAAACCACTCTTGGTTATTCGGAGCTTTAAATTAAAGAGATTAGAATTAAGTTCTTGCCCAAGGCAGAAATTATATTTCAAAGTTATTATTGCACAAGAAAATGGTTGAACCACAGGCTTAGGCAAAAACTAAGTGCTCAGAGGATTAATGGACATCTTAAAGCAAGCCTCATTTGCATAAACCTGACTGGAACATAAGTATTTTCCTGTACAGAGTCCTTCCTTATGGTTTTTTAATAACCAGTTTTCTCAGCTCCTAGCTCCACTAGCCTTTTCATTACTGCTGTGTTACCTACGACTCCAAACACCTTCGGTTGTTCAACCCGCTAATGCTTCTCTTTCTTTGTTGAATCATTTCATTGCTGTTTTATTGACTGGGTGGTGTTTTATTACAGTGGGATCTATAGCAAAGTGCTCTCAGCTCGCCAGTTAGCTTGTCACTCAGAACCATGGAGGAGAGGTATAATCCCAGAACATCACAGACCACCGGTGAGGAAATGGAGAACACAGAGAACTTGAGGTTTCACCTGTAATTTTAAAAATCCTTCTTGCAGAGTTTGGAATGATGATTTTGGAGATTGTGTTGATTAAAGTGTCAGTTAGATTGGAGGAGAAGGCGATATTGAGCTGACAAGTAAATTCAGATGGGATTCTAATTTGCGTACTATTTTCCATTTAATCATGAATAAGGAAACACATCTTCCCTGTCTCTGTTTTGAAGAAGAAATTATTGATTTTGCATCTCTTAATGCATCATTGCATTTTTTTCTAGCTGCCTATATCCTGATACAAAGCAACAAACAAAGGAATAATTGTTCATTCCATGAAACAGTGCACATTATGTTAAAATATTATAATCAAATTCTGCTGTTTGTTCATGCAGTTCAGAGATGATAATTATGATAGTATTATTGATGTAGCTTTTAGAGTCTGATATGACTGTTCTTTGGAAGTGAGGGGTCGGAAAAGAGTTTTTCATATGCTTTAGACAAAAGAGGAGGCGGTGCCAAGAGATTAGATGGTGTGGAGTCATAGTAAAAAGACAAAGATATTGCTAATTGAAGTGAAAGAGAAATTGAGAATTAAATGTAAATTAAGCCATTGAAGGGGGAGAAATAACCCCAAATAAACAAAGCACAAGCAAGACAAACGCATGGAAGAATGAAAAATGTAAGAAAAGTGTCATCTGGCCTGAAGTTGTGGCAATCAACATTGAGTCTATGAAACTGTAAAGCGAAAATGAGGTGTTCTTCCTTGAGCTTGTGTTGTGCTTTGTTGGAACATCGCAGCAAGGTCAGGATAGAAATGTTAAAATGAGAGCAGGATGGTTTATTGAAATGGCAAGCAACTGGAAGATTAGGGTCATTCTAACAAACAGAGCAGGGGTGTTCTGGAAAGTGATCGCTGAGTCTGCATTCGGTCTCGATAATGTGAAGAAAACACAGCATGAGCATCGATTGTGCGTCTATCTTCACTGTACAGGTACAAGTAACCTCTCAGGATCATTTGCAACTGAAGAGCTGAAAAGGAGGAAGGACCCCAAAACAATTATAACCACTGGGAAAAAGCTAAAAAGCTGCCTAGTCTCTAGATAAATAGATAATCTTCATCCTAGGGTCTTTAAAGTAGTGACTGCTGAGATAGGAGTTGCACTAGTTTAATTTTCAAAATGCCCTAGATTCTGGAAAAGTCCCATCAGATTTGAAAATCATAAATATAATTCCGTTATTCAAGAAAAAAGAGAAAAAAAAAGCAGAATACTACAGGCTCTTTGGCTTATCATCCGAAAATGATGAAATTTACTTGTAAGGAGACCGGCTTGGAAAATTCAATGCAATCAGGCAGATTCAACATGCTCCAGTGAAAGTCAAATTGTGTTTAACTAATTTAGAGTTCTTTGATAGAATGATGAGCAATGTTTTTGAAGGGGGTGGGGAGCTGTGGAAATTATATATTTGGGTTTCCAGAAGACAAATGACAAGGTACATGTAATGATCCCAAACCAGACTACAAATTATTGTTGTGACCATGGATGAGATCACTAAATTATGTTACAATCTGATTAGAAACAAATTACCTTTTTTTATAGTAAGAAAAGCTTGAGATCCATTAAAGAATAAAGTCTCAAGATTCCATGATTTTAAATAAACAATATTTTACTCTACAAGTTAAAACAGTAATACAATATACAATGCATGTGTAACTTGTTTCTAACACTCATTGTGATAAACAAGGGTAATATACTGTGACTGAACACCCACAGTGCACATCAAATAGCAAAAGCGACCAAGATACACCCTATGGTTTTCTCAGCATCTGCCCCAGATGCTAATGACCTAGTGGGTCATCAACTCTCATTTAACTTCACAAGGGATCAGAATTTTTCACTTTTGTGAATTGGAAACTCCTTTTCAATAGCCACCGCATCATGGTTTGCTTCCATGACTGCTCCCACTCGGGCCAATAAATTTCCTTTCCTTGGTCCAAGCTCCTCTGGATTCCAAAACTGCACTCCAGTAATCATTTATATGTACTGCTCCAACCCTTTATCGCCATTTAAGCTCACTGAGTGATAACCCTTTCCTTGGATTTCCCAGAGCTCTAGAATTGCCAATTTGCACGAAACAAATGGTCCTTATGGACTTTTCAAACCCCAGTCTCAGCTGTACTGACCTATTGGTAGCACCCAGATTCTTGTGAGCTGTCACAACTTCCAGGGCTTCTGTAATCCCTGATTACATGTCCCACTGCCTAATAACTCTGAGAACTTGACCCAAGTTCTGACAGCACAGGGATCCAATTGCCCTTTCTACCCAGAATCAGTGTAGTTTATTTGTCCTTTCTGTGATTTAGAATAATGACTCATTTCTGCATAGTAATTGCTTCACATTCTTGAGAGGATTTGATTGATTGATTGATAGATTTATTGGCACATGTACCGAAGTACAACGAACACCTTTGTTTATGAGCAGCATAGGCAGATCGTAGTAAGCAAGGATGTACAGATCAAAAAGACTTAAACAGAAGCATACTGGTTACATTGCACAGGGTGTGTGCCAGGCGAGATCAACATTAGCAAGATCAGCATTATATGAGGCTAGAGAGTTCATTCATCAATCTAATAATGGCCGGGAAGAAGCTATTCCTGAACCTGCTTGTACAATTGTTCAGGCTTCTGTATCTCCTGCCTGATGGAAAAAGTTATAGGAGATCATTACCAGAGTGCAATGGGTCTTTGATGTCGGCAGCCTTTCCACAGCAGCGAGCTGTGTAAATAGAGTCCATGGATGGAAAGTTGGCTTTCTTGAAGGTCTGGCCTGTGCACATCACCTTCTGTAGTTTCTTACGGTCCTGGGCAGAGCAGTTGCCATACCAGGACATTATGCACCAGGACAGTATGCTTTTGATGGCGCATCAGTAGAAGTTGGTGAGGGTCCTTATGGACATGCCAAATATCCTGAGCTGCCTGGGGAAGAAGAGGTTTTGTTATGCCTTCTTGACTGTCATATTTACGTGGGAAGTCCAGGACAGGTCGTCAGTTATCGTCACTCCGAGGAAGTTGATGATCTTCATCCTCTGAACATCCGTTCCATTGATGTAGGTGGGGGCGTGTTCTCTTCCTTTCTTTCTGAAGTTAGTGATCAGTTCTTTAGGTTGGCTGATGTTGAGAGAGAGAGGTTGTTGTCATTGCACCAGGTCACCAAGTCCTCTATCTCCCTTCTGTATTTTGACTCGCTATTGTTAGATATCCATCCTACTCTGGTGGTGTCGTCAGCGAACTTGTGGATGGCATTTGCACGAAATTTGGCAACACAGTCATAGGTGCACAGGGAGTATTGTAAGGGACTGTTATTGTGGAGGAAGTGTAGTTACCTGTCCTCACTGATTATAGCCTGTGGGTCAGAAAGCTGAGGATCCGGTTGCAGAGGGCGGAGCCAAGACCAAGATCACGCAGTTTTGATATCAGTCTGGAGGGGATAATGGTGTTGAAGACGGAGCTGTAGTCAGACAGCAGGAGTCTGACGTAGGTGTCATTGTTGTCCAGATGTTCCAGGGATGAGTGCAGGGCTAGGGATAAAGCATCCTCTGTGGACCTGTTATGTCAGTAGGCAACCTGTAGGGGATTGAGGCAGATTGGGAGACTGGAGGTGATGTGGGCCATGACCAGCCTCTTGAAGCACTTCATGATTATTGACTTCCCTGAGCTTCAGCTATTCAAACAGCCTTGGACTTAGCTGAGCAGTCCAAAACCCCTGAAGTTCAATTACTTTCCCTTCAGCACAGATAAAATTCAGCACACCTAACACAGAAATAAAAGGAAAATACTGCAATGCTTAAAATCTGAAATAAAACAAAAACATCGAAAATGCTGGAGAAACTCAGCAGCTCTGTCAACATCTGTGTAGAGAGAAGCAGAGTTAACATCTCAAGTCCAATGATCTCAGTTTCAAAGATGCTGCTGAGATGCTCCAACATTTTCTATTTTTATTCTTAACATGGATTCTGTCACTATCTCCTTCACATATTTACTGACCTTCAGTTTCTCTATCTTGCTTCTTTTGAACTTCATTTCAATGACCTATTGAAAACCTTGTAAAAATCCCATCACCTATTATTGAAAAGAATTGAATTTATCACCTAGCGACACTAGAAGTGCAATAAATAATGTACTTTCAGAGAGCTCTGGCTTTCTAGGTACAGAACAAATGAATTGAACTAGAGTATTTCATCACACTATACAAAACAAAGTTTCAGACTGTAAGGGGTAACCTATCAGCATGGATAGGGATTGGTTAGCCGACAGAAAACAGAGAGTGGGCATAAATGGGTCACTTTCAGGTTGGCCAGATGTAACAAGTTGAGTGCCACTGTGCTGAGGCCCCAACTACTTACAGTTTACATCAATGACTTGAATAAAAGGGTTAATCACATGATTGCTTAATTTACAGATGACACAAAGATAGCAAAGTAAGTTAAGATGAGGCCATAAAGAGTCTGAAAAGGCATATAGATAGGTTAAGTGAGCAAGAAAACATTTATCAGATGGGGTATAATTTGGGAATGTGTGAGCTTGTCTGTTTTGGCAAAAAGAATAGAAAAGCGACATATTATTTAACTGTAGAGATGCTGTAGAACTCTGAGGTACAGAGGGATCTGAATGACACAGTAGATGAATCACCAGAAGTTGGCATGGGTGTACGCAAGTGATGAAGGAGGCAAATGGAATGCTGTTGTTTATTGTAAGGAGAACGAAATATAAAATTGAAATGTCTTGCAACAGTTGTATGGGAAATTATTAAGACTGTACCTGGAGTACTATGCATGATTTTTGTCTCTTTATTTAAGAAGGGGCATACAGTAGAAGCAATTCAGAGAATGTTCACTTGACTGATTGCTGGGATGAAGGGGTTATTTTATGAAGTAGTGTTGGGCAGGTTCAGTCTGTATCTATTGGATTTATATTTGATATGTGATCAATCGTCATTGATCAACAAATACTCAGGGTTGTACAACTGTTTATTTTTGAATTAACTCTTTAATCAACAAAAATTATTTATTGGTTTTAAACAAGCTACTAAAATACATGATGAACAGACTTTGTGTTTGAAAGACCTTCCTGCATCACAAGCTTTCCAGATATGACTTTTATAATTAGGGATTAAGTAACAAATAAATGAGACAGCTTAAATAAGTCATTATTGTACTGTTGAAAGCTTAGAATTTGTTCAAAGGGACAAGACGTTTAAGGAGACATGGCTATTTTATTATTCCAAGCAAATTATGTATTCTATTATTATACAATATCATCTGAAACCTACTTCACTGTTTTTACAGTCTCATCAATTAAAAATAATTGCTTTAAAGTTATACCTCATAGATATTTACTTAAAAGAATGCAAAACACATGCCTGTGGCTTGTAACCACAAAATAAGGTTTTTATTAAAATCAGACATGCCAGACTGCCTAGCCAACTGCTTTCAACAGCAAATTGGACCTGCAGTGAAATAGTGCTAGCACAAAAAAGTGTAAAGAAAGACTAGGCCCCTTCTTTGCAGGCAGTGTTTGGAAATTTACTACACCAACAAAACTGAGAATTGGATTGTTGAAAGATTTCAGAACAGGTTAAAGTTGAACTTCTTAAGAAGGTGATAGATCAGTATGTAAAGGTACATGACATTATTTTTAAGATGCAGACTAAAATGTGAAAATGGAACTAGTTCAGTGTGCTGAAATCAACCACAGTGTTTAAAGTTCGTATTGGATGGTACTGGGAAGGTAGGGGGTGCGGGGGTAATGGTAGCTTTGTGAGGTAATTCAGTTACCTAGGTCATTAGCATGTGGTTCAAAATCATGCCAACAACACTGATTTGATTCTTCTCCCAGGAGACATATACTTGGAGCTGACCTCATCCTAGCCCTGAGAATGGGAGGCAATGGGAAACCAGCACTGATGAAAGACAGGTTAAGGGGTGGTGGAAAGTGATTCTGAAAGATAGGATTGGGAGAGGCATTTGGAGGGGCAAGGATTGATTAGGGATAGACAGCATGGTTTTATGCGAGGAAAGTCGTATCTCACAATCTTGATTTGAGTTTTCTGAGGATGTAACCAAAAAGACTGATGATGGTAAAGGGGTAGACATCGTCTATATGTATGGATGATAGGAGACAGAGGGTGGTGGTGGAGGATTGTTTTTCAGACTGGACTCTGACCAGTAGTGTTCTACAGGGACTGGTACTGGGCCCATTTTTGTTTGTCATTTATAAAAATGATTTGGATGAGAATGTAGGAAGCACATCTAGTAAGTTTGTGAATGACAATACAATTGATGGTATAGTGGACAGTGAAGAAGATTATCTACAAAAAGACCATGATCAATTAGGTCAATGGGCTAAGGAGTGGCAAATGGAGTTTAACTTGAATAAATGCAAGGTATTGCACTTTGTATAAGTTTTGCTCTTGTTTGTTTTACCAGTTAATAGTGGGCCCCTGGGTAGTGTTGTCAAACAGGGGTTCAGGTACATAGTTCTTTGATATTTGCATCACAGGTGCACCAGTGTGGTTAAGAAGGTGTTTAGCACGTTTGCCTTCATTGTCCAGACCTTTAATTATTGGATTTGAGATGTCATTTTGAGGTTATACAATAGATTGGTAAGGCTTCTTCTGAAGCACTGTGTACAGTACTGGCCGCCCTGCTATAGGAAGAATATTATTATATTGGAGAGGATTCAGAAAAGATTTACCAGGATGTCGATGGGAATGGAGCATTTGAGTTATCAAAATAGGCTGGGATTTTTTTCCACTGGAGCGTAGGAGGTTGAGGGGTGACCTTATAGAGGCTTATAAAATCATGAGGGACATAGATAAGGCAAATGGCAAGGGTCCTTTCTGGGTGGAGGTTTTCAAAACGAGGGGGCATATTTTTAAGATGAGAGGAGAAAGCATTAAAAAGGACATGAGGGGCAATTTTTAATACACAGAGTGGTTCGTGTGCAGAATGAACTGCCAGAGAAAGTGATAGATACAGATACAGTTACACTATTTAAAAGACATTTGGATAAGTACATGAATAGGAAAGGTTTGGAGGGATATGGGCCAATTGCAGGCAAGTGGAACTAATTTAGTTTGGGAACATGGTCCGCACAGACTAGTTGGACCGAAGGCTCTGTTTCCATGCTGTATGACTCATTGACTCTATCAGCTACAATGAACTAAAGACTGGCCATCAGGCAAAGTGGAAAAGTGTTAGATGATACAGTTTTTAAGAGTCGTGTATCAATGGGATTAAGATATGGAACGTTTTGCTAAATTAAGCACTAAAATTAGTTGTAATTGAACAAAGAATAATGGTAGAAAGACGAAGTGAGGTAATGATGGGGGAGTTTATAGGGACGACAAAATGTCTTACGAACCAAAGAGCAAGTGAGAGGTCTGAGCACTACCTTTAGAAGAAGGGCCATCGAACTACCAGCTAATCACACAATTCACAGGCCACTCAGAGATAGTAAGAACTGCTGACGTTGGAGCCAGATAATACCATGTGGAGCTGGAGGAACACAGCAGGCCAGGCAGCATCAGAGGAGCAGGAAAGTTGACGTTTCGGGTCAGGACACTTCTTCAGAAATAAGGAGGGGGAAGGGAGTTCAGAAAGAAATAGAGAGGAGGGGTGGGGTTGGGGAAGGTAGGTGGGATGGTGATAGGTGAGTGCAGGTAAGGAGTGGTGGAGTGGATAGGTGGGAGAGAAGATAGACAGATGGTGTCAGGTCAAGGAGACGGGGATGAGAGGAAGGGTTGGTCATGGGATGAGGCCAGGGATGGGGAGATTTTGAAACTGATAAAATCCACATTTAGGCCATTGGGCTGAAGGTTCCCGAGGCGGAATTAACAGGCCACATCTGGGTCTTGTGTAAGATCAGGACCCTGGGACAGGAAGAGGCCAACAGCACTTTTGCTCAGCTGTGCCAACAGTGGCTGCAAACCAGAATGACACCCACATAGGCCCAGGATTACAAATTGACCCAGATTAGAGTGACAAATGATGGCCGGAGGGGTTTTGTGGGATGTGAGTCTTGGCGGGGTGGTGGGAACAGCAGCAAGGGTAGGAGCTACCTCTCAGTGGGATGCTATCTGCTGTTATGAGAGGAATTGAACATATAAGTGGGATATTTAACTTCAGTTATACTAGGCATTGGTGAGACTACAGCTGAAATACTGTGTATAGTTTTAATGTCCTTTATTCAAAAAGAATGTAAATATTTTGGAGACAGTTCAGCAGGGGTTTACTGGATTGATACCTGGATTGAGTGTGTTGTCTTCTCGGGATAAGTTAGACAGTCTGCCTTGTTTCCACTGGAGACTGGAATTTGGAAGAATAAGAAGGAACTTGATTGAAATGTATAAATCCTGAATGGCCTTGGGAAAATGGATGAGCCCAGAATGAAGTGGTAAAGTTTAAAATGAGGGATCACCCTTTAGAACAGAGATGAAGAGAAAGTTTATCTTTCCCAGGGTTGTGTGACTTTGGAACCCTCTGCTTCACAAGGCAGTGGAAGGGAGGAAAGCAAGTGTGTTTAAGTCGAGGGAGATAAATTATTGTTAAGAAAGGAAATCAAAGGTTATCGGGGTAGATGGGAATGTGGAATTCAAAACATAAATAGGTCAGCCATGGTCTTATTGAATGGCAGAGCAAGCTTGAGCAGCCAAGTTGTCCACTTCTGTTCCAATTTCATATGCTTCTATGAAAAAGTGTATAAATGAATAATATATATCCACACTGAAACATGGAAGATAAGCTTCAATGGTGGACAATCTTCTGAGCAGGGCTGTGGTAAGTGATTTCCACCATTTCTCGCTGTTTCTCAGGAGAGCAATGGTTGCCATTGTCTGGTACTTACCATCATTGGCAGTCCCTCACTGATGAAGATGACTCTCTTCCACTGTCAAGGTGAGTCTTGTAAAGACTGGTGTGGCTACCACAATCTCTGGGACAGACAAAGGTCTTGGGAAGGGGTAGGTGGGGCACTAATATGGCAGCTTTGTCCTTTTGCTGTTTGCGCCTGGCTTCCGATTTTTCCTGACAGCTAGTCTCAAGGTGTTTAATGTCTTCCCGGATGCTCCTCTTCTACTTTGGACAGTCTTGGGCCATTGATTCCCAGGTGTCGGTCGGAATGCTGCACTTTGCCAGTGCGGTCTTGAAGCATCACTCAAGCGCTTCCTCTGTCCACCTGGGGCTCGCCTGCCATTTTGAAGCTGTGAGTACTTGAAACATACAGATAACAAAGTGCATGGATGTTGAACTTCCCTTAAGTGACACTGTCAGTGTCAGTAAAGGGATATTACCAGTTTGGTAACAGTTTATTTTAGATCTTGGTCATACTTCTCTGCTGTTATTGGGTCAAGGAGAGGAATTTATATCTTTCTAATATGTCACACTGTTTGTAATATTCTTTGCTGGTTTGTCAAAATAGTGCATGCATCATGTTGTACAAAGTGTCAGAATACATTATAAAGTTGATTTTATTTTGCATTCAGAATTTAGCAATGATAAGATTTGCACTATTCCCTATGAATGGACAACATGGTTTGAATCCATTCTCTGAAATCATTTAATCAGTTCTGCTACATAAGATGCATGCAAAATGAGCACAGATTTTAAAGTTCCTTAGCTCCCTCGCATATTTTCAGATTATGTTTTTTTTTGAAATCTTACCCTTTGGAAGTAATTCATCAAGTTTGTTAGAAAAGTAAGTACAACATCAACATTATATTGAAATACTGCCAATAAATGCAATGGATAAATTGACCAAAGTGAACAGGAGAAGATCAGTTTATTTTATATCAGATGAATTGTGAATAGCAATCGAACACAGGTCAATGTGACACATCATACTCTTCCAGCTCACATTTTGACATGCGGTTTTGTAATGTTGTGTCACTTGACTTCATCATGTGCCATGTTGTTTACAATTCTGAAGATTATGGAGGAGAAGCATTTTAAACAACTGGGATAATTTTACTAAGATGAGATCAATTACTGCTTCAACAGAAAATTCCTAGAAAGTTTCTTTTGAGAAAAGCCTGTTTATAATTCATTTCTATAGATATTTTGAAGACATTTTTGTCAGAAGTGTATACTAAAAAACAGCTCATCTTTCTGGACCACTTGAATAACATCTTTAAGTATAATTTTGTGAAAACCTCTTTAAACAAAAGGTATCAGGCAGATAAAAATAAAATATAAATATAGAATTATTTTCTGACTATAATGCAATAGGTTTAATTAAATATGGGGTTCTTTTTATTGAGGATAACAAAGCACCAAGGACCTGAGTGAGGCAAGCAATTCTGTGTCGCCCTGGCCAATCAGAGTGAAGAACTGCAAAATTAACAGACCAAAATGAAAATGAAAATTTTATTTGAAGTCAGTGGATTCAAGGCCAAAGCAGCTTCAGAAGTGAAGAGATATTGGATGATAAAAAAGAGAAATAAAAATGTTAAAGAACATTAATTTGATAATTTAAAAATCTCCAACAATAAATAATACCTGATTGAATGAGCCTCCACAGATTGCAGGATAAGACACTTATTAGATCAGTGAATGGGTACTTAGACAGCAACGAACAAGACTTAAATTTCTGTGGTGAGTTTAGTTCATATCTAATCACAAATATAGCAATTGTGCATGTCAATGATGAGATAACCAGCGAGATATCATTTTTGAGACATTAATAGCAGAAGAGTGCAAATTAAACATCATCTTTTCGATGTTTGAGTATATCTGTTGATGATCTGAAGTTGCTGCACCATCAATCATACAAATTACTGTCACCATATTGAAACTGGTATACTGGGTGCCAATCAAGTGACTGAATTGACTGGATAGCATCAACATTGTTGATGCCACACTTTTGTAAATAAATGGAAAGTATCCCATCACACTCCTAACCTGTATAGTGCAGATGAACTGGCTTTGGTAAGTCAGTTTTTCAGAACAAAAGATTCAGCCTCTGAAATGTTCATGTTGTCAAAGTATAATGTGGCTCATCCAGTTACGTCAGTGATGACCCCACAGGCATTGATGGTGTAGGTTCACTGATAGTAATGCTGTTAATTCTCATGGGGAAATGGCCAAAATCCTATTTTAGAAATGGCCATTAGCTGGCATTTGTATAGTACAAATGTTCCTTGCCACTTATCAGTTTAGATTTGAATTTGTCCAGGTCCTTCTTGATATAGCCATGGACTGTTTAATTATCTGAGAGTTGTGTATTCAACAAAACCCTAAAGAATCATTAGTGAACATTCTACTTCTGGTTTTTATGATGGAGAAGAGGAAATTACTGAAGCAACCAAAGATGGTTTGATCGAGTAAATTGCTCTGAGGAATTATTGTAGCTGTGTCATAAAATGAGAGATGATTGGTCCCAACAACTACAACCATCTACTTTTTTGTGAGGTTTGACTCCCAACATCGGAGATTTTCATTTTGACTTTCATTGGTTTCAATTCTATTGTGCTTCATTTATGTCACACTCAAACAACTACTGCCTTGATGTTAAGGGCAGTAACCCCAACTCAGCACTGGAATTCAGCACCTTTGCCCATACTCAGACCAAGATTATACCTCATGAAGATGAGTTAATACTGTATGGAGCTGGAGGAACACAGCTGGAGGAGTCTTGATGAAAGTTGTAAACCCGAAACGTCGTCTTTCCTGCTCCTCTGATGCTGCCTGACCTGCTGTGTTCCTTCAGCTCCACACTGTATTGACTCTGACTCCAGTATCTGCAGTTCTTGCTATCTCCTACCTCAGGAAGATTTTAGGACCGATCTCTCACTCACCAATTCTGGCTTAAGATTGCAAGCAATCCAATCTTTTCTATCACATTTAGATGCTAGGTTCCACCACGACTGAGGATGGAGATGTCCTCCTCCCATTAGTTGGTTGAATGCGCTTCCTCCCTTGTATCAGAATGTAGCACAACTGTAAGACTTTGATAAATCCATTGATTGTAGGATTATTAACTCTGTATATACTTTGTATATTACTCTGTATGACATTCTGCTTCTATTGTTTAGTGTGCACATAGCCTCACCAGGTTGGCACCTACCTACATGACTGTGCTGTTCTCATCTTGTTCTTCTGCACTCCTCATTGTACAAACTTGATACCTTGGCTTGATGGTGACTGTAGAGTGAAGGATATGCTGGGGTTATAGATTGTGGTAGAATACAATTCTGCTGATATTGATGGCCCATATTGCCTTTCATTAGTGCCAGGTTTTATGCAGCCAAATCTATTCTGAAACTGTTGCTCTTATCACAGTTCTGCTACTGTTTAAAATAATGGGAAGCATTCTTAATGTGTGAGGATGGGATTTCTTCTCCAAAAGGACGAGGCAGTGGTCATTCCTTCCAAGACATTAGTTGGTGTGTACATTACCAACAGGTAATGAGTTTAGTTTTCCATTGGGAAGATTATTCCACCAGCTGCTGTAGAGCCGACCTGACAGAACTTGGCCAGTTCAGTCAGTTGTTGTGTTACTGAACAGCACTTAATAATGGGCATTGAAATGCCTGATGCAAGTGCATTTTTCACCCTTGATGCCCCCAATATTACTTCCGATTCGTGTTCATCATGGAGGAATACAAATTCATGAGCTGAGGAGAGGAGCTCCATAATGATCAGCACAAGATTTACTTAGTCATCTCTGATTAGATGCCATGAGAATTCATGGAGTCTGGAGTCACTGCTGCGAGCTCCAAGGATCATTCCCTCCCAGTGGATAGGTAAGCCCTGTCACACTGACAGAACAGATCCACTGGAGGTGATGGCAAGTCATTGGGGCTGAGTGGCATGATTACGTAAGCATGAAAATTGGGTCTGCACCTTTACTCAACTATGGAACAACTTTTCCAATTTTTGCCACTCTTCCAAAGGTGTTAGTGAGGAGTATTGTCCAAGGTTAATGTCGCTGGTGTGACTTCTGAATGTGCCTTTGCTATGTTTGATGCCCAGATTCAACCAATTTTAGTTTAACTGTTTATTTGCTCTGGTTTGATCCATCTAAGTGGCTTGCTCCACCATTTTGCAGGGCAGTTCAGATTCAGCTGCATAACTTTGGATCTGGAAGTCACATATGGGCCAGACCATTTTAGGATGTTTAATTCTTTTCTGAAAAGAAATGAACTGATAAGATACATTTTAGCTGTGTGATGGGCGACAGTATTAAAACTCGTGTTTCCTCCAGATATGTGTAATTAGCTAAATTTAAATGGCCCAGCCTCCATGATGGGATTGAAGTTATGTGTTCAAATCACAGTGATTAGTCTAGGCCTTTGGTTTACTAGATCAGTAACCTAAACTTCATGCACTATGTCAACATACCAGACTCTGACCATTTTGTAACTGATGCATGTTAAACACTGTGTATGGTTGCCACTGATAAAGTTATTTGAAAAAATGATATCCAAGAGGCCAAACTTGCAGGAGAGTTTATTTTGGTTGATGCATATTTACCTGGACACTAACTTAAACAAGTCACTGTAAGTCAAAGTCTGTGAGTGAGACCTTGGAAAGAAAAACAGTTTGAAAGTCTGTTTCTTCTTCTCCAAGTCTGCTGGATCACTGTGGAGGGAAGGAGAACGATGATTCACTGCTCATTTTTTTTCTCTGAAGGTTGAAAGGCCAGGCTTCTGCTTCCTATCTCCTTTTGTGTTATAGTTGAGATTAAGAATTTTTCAAATCATAATCATGATTTCCAGTCACCTAATGGCACATGGTAGTGAAACGCCAATGTGCTTCACATACGTAAGACATTATTTTCAATAAATAAGTAAAACTTCTCCCAACCTCCTCCCCCGACTGCTACCCCAACCTCAAAGACGACATTTTTCGAACATTTCAACTTTCTGTGACCTTTCCAGCAAATTGGTTTAATAGTGGAAGCCCGCACATTTGAAGTGATAAATGACTGTTTATTAATCAATTAGTCAAATATTTTGACAAATGTTGCAATTGCCGGAGCAGAAGTTTTTTGAACCATTTTAATAGTTCTGAAACATAGTTCAAGTGTTTTGCTCACAAGGGATGTATGTAGTTAAAAATTGCTTTCTTATTTGATTTAAGTCTGTGTGTGAATACAAAGTGCAGCACATATGGTATTAATTAGGAGTCTAAATCTGGAAAGTCTGAATGGTGGAAGGAGGTGATCATTCTTTTGGTACCTAATTTATTGTCCTTCCATGTTACACTTAACTAGGCTACGCATGTTGGGCATGTGAGCTGCATAATTCAGTGCTGAAGGGGAAATGTTGCTCACTTTGGAAGGAGACGCTCGTAATAGTTTGCCAGTAGCCTTCGAGGCTCCTTAAAAACTTTTGTTTGTGTAAAGATATTGTGCAGGGTGTGAGGAAGGAGGGGTTAAAAAACTGGAGCTGAGTGTACCATTAGCAGCAATTCGAAACCTGCCCTCTAGAGTGCTTCCTTGTAATGGAATGAATCTCCTCTTTCATGAACAGCTGCATTTCAATGGGTAGGGTGGATTCTTAAAAAGAGCCAGAAAGCGCCAGGGGAGCATTCTTTAGCTGACAAAGAGAAGGCTTCTAAGGATCACTGATATGCTAACATGGTACGTTATTGGATTGAGTCACTCTTGTATATCTGTGTGAAACCAGTTCTCAACATGCTACTCAGAAGCTTGTAAACTACTTTACAGTCCACAGTCCCCTATTTTGGTTCACTTCCAGGTAGGGGAGCTAAAGGTCACTCTCTCAGTGGATAGGCTTCCTCTGCCAATTATAGTGCTGTGGTGGTCAAATTATAGCAACAAACCTTTTTAACAAATGAACAAAGAGACCTCACACATTGAACTGTAAAGGAATTAAAAAGGATTCATATTAAATATATGGGCTTCAGAACAAACAAGGATTATCAAATATTAGGTAACAAGGTGTAAAGCTGGATGAACGCAGCAGGCCAAGCAGCATCAGAGGAGCAGGAAGGCTGACGTTTCGGGTTGAGACCCTTCTTCAGAAAAAGCTCAAATATTATCAGATATTACTTTCTAGCAACATTCTGCAAGGTCTGGTTTAGATGATTCAAATACAGTCACAATGCAGTAACCTATTGGCATTGCACAGAAATGTGGCTGGATGAACAAATTGCTTAAAGCAAATATCCCACAGGAACTTGTGGATCTTCTACTTTCTGAGCCCCCAGACCTGCACAGGCTTAGCTCTGGACTGGGGGGACACTCAGTGCCCAATTGCTTGACTCCATAGAGTGATTGGAGCAATCCCCAGAGTATTGCCGGAGTTCTGAGCAAACCTGTTCTGTCCAACTACAGAGACTGGACAGGTCACGGCCAAAGGTCATTACTAAGACATAGGACTTAATAGAAGGCCAGACTGAATGGCTGGGACGAAGAATAACTCAATTTCTGCTGCTCATGGCCCAGCAGGAATTGGACAGTCTAAGTCAGCTCCAATAAAGTTGGAACAGGCCTCGCCATAGAGTGACTATATTCACTGTAAAAAGACAACTTTGGTAAGTCTTTATGCAGGTTATGTGGAGAATTCCTCTAGACGAACAAGATCGCCAGAAAATGCAATGCCCTGAGCCAATTGCGTCAGAGGATGAAATATGCCAATTTGTCACTGCTTCTACATCACCTCAGACACACACAAAAAAACTAATGTAATTATTTGAGCAGCATAATTAACCCACTTTTTTGGCAATCGCATTCCATATTATCTCAACAATGATTTGGATTTTGCAGTCAGTGTTGAAGGAAGAGCATTCACTCTTCATGACATTTACAGCTGTTCACAGGCATTTTGTGAACCTTTGGTGCTTGGAAGCCCTTTTCACTCTGGAGTCTTCTGTAGTGGATACATAGCATGAGTGAGGAAGGAAACAACCTCCTGCCTCTAAAATCAGTCCATCGGAGATGTAGGGCTGGATTTTTAGCCCCCATTGGGGCAGAATAGGACATGAGTGAGCCTTACTGCTGCCAGTCAGCTTGCCAGTTTCCCAGTCCCCACTTGTCAATCCCACTTGTCAATCCCACAGGCCAATCTCCCAGAGGGGGAATGTGAAGATGCAGAACCACTTGCCATCCTGTACCATGTAGCCAGTTCAGCTTATTAATAACGAGTCAAATGACTACTTTGAGAACTGCAGTGGAAAGACTGATTAAACATTTTACAGTAAATGAAAATATTGGAGTGCTAATAGCAGTGTTTATGTTAGATTACGGATTCTGCAGTATGATTGGGCTCTGGTTAGAGGTTGAATTGACAGCAGGAAGACGCTGCCTAGAGATGGTAGGTTATAACTGATTCACTGCACCATTGTCGGCTTGAATACCTAATAGTTGAACCAGGCAAGCCCAAAGTACTGCAGATCATTGTAGATGATCCACCAAGCAATCTGGCTCAGGAATGGATTTGGGTCACAGTGGCTAGACCTGTCTTTAAGGTGGTAATAATTGGATCTGGATAATATTGCCAAATGGGCAGGTTGGTTCGAGGTTAGTCAGACCAGGCTTTGGGTGGTTCGGCTTCAGCAGTACCCCAAATTACTTTTAGGGCCCCTTGATCCTTGGTTGTTGTCAGTCCTAAACTAAGGTCTTTAGGTATAGAGAATAATGTGCTCCATGAATCATGCAAATGAAATCTCTGCAAATGTTCTCAGTTGTTTGATATGCTCTCTGCTCTGTCTGTTGCTTGTTTTCCATGTATGGAAATCACCTGCTTCCACCCCAAGAACTCTGCCACCACCTCACACCCCCTAACCTCCTGCCAAACTACCCCTGTCTCCTATACCCCAACACACCATCACCAAACGAACAAAATGATGAAGAGAGAACAACAGAGTGACAACTGAATGAGTAAACAAAGATTGATCAATTGTGATTTCATAAAATGGGACAGTACTAAAATTCTTTTTTTTTCATTTCTGCCAATACAATAACTTTAACAGCAACTTGAATGCATAAGAACTGGAATGCAGAAATCTATACTTATGCTTCGACTTGCCACAATCACAACCTTTGGGAAAAGTAAATCGCAGTCAATAAAACTTACTTTAAACATTAAGTGGTGCAATTCTAAACACTTAAAATAGCATGAAATCAGTGTAGTTTTTTTTGGATCTTCTTAACATAGTTTTACAATCCAACAGCTGATAGTTGCAGTTTTGGAAAGGGATTAGTGACTTCAACCAACCGCACCGCTTCTCTGAGAATGGTTTCATTCAGCATGAACACTGATTAATAAGACAACATTGATGTTTGGGAACTTTGTAACCTGCACA
Organism: Ginglymostoma cirratum; assembly: GCA_024137785.1. Lineage (NCBI taxonomy): Eukaryota > Metazoa > Chordata > Chondrichthyes > Orectolobiformes > Ginglymostomatidae > Ginglymostoma > Ginglymostoma cirratum. The sequence continues at coordinate 10,902,673 of JAHRHZ010000048.1, read as the reverse complement.
GCGTTAATGCTAAATAGACTTTTAGACTGCATAGTCCAAAAGTTGTCTTTTACCATTTTCTTAAAGTGGTTATCTATATACTTTTAGAAAGGTTGTAACCATAAGACTTTACCCAAGTTGACATTGGCAAGGATGAAGCAAATAGGAAACGTCAGTGATGACCTTACATGTGCTTCAGTGTATAACACAAAATATTTACCTTTTGGAGTATTAGAACACAACGTGTGTTGCAGCTAAACAACAGCTATTGAGGTCATTGCTCTGGGGTTTATAATGTAACATTTCGTATAGACATTTCCCACCATTGGAACTAATGACTCTGAAGGTAAGATCAATGGCCAGTGATAAAGTTGAACCTTGGAATATGTGCAGTTTAGTTTATGAACTTTGCTTACCTGCTGAATGCAGTGTAGCTGTAAAATAATTAATTCACTGGGATCATTCACTGGTCAGCGTGCATCAGACTCAAACCCCATTCCACTGCACTTTGGCTGCCGTCATATACTCATCAAACATATATTTGCACATCAAAAGTTTGTAGTGTTGGTCATAGCAGAATGTAACAATATAATTCAAGTATAACACAATAGAAGTCTATATGATCTATATGTCCTTGTTTGTTAAAAATCAAATCATGTCACATGAGCCATCTGACTGCTGATTGAATGTCATGATAGTGACAAGAAAGACTATTAATCTTTAAATATCATCATTTGATTTTAATGCATGGGAATCATGGACTAAGATGCTTTTCAAAAGGAAAAAAAATAGTGACTTAAAATGATTCTGAAACGGCCCACCCAATCAGTTAGGAAGAAACCTGAATCTCTTAATTTGAATTACACATTATGATACATTTCATATAATGGAGCTGAAAGGCATTGTCTACAATTATCGAACTTGGATACAAGGAACTCAGACTTTGGAATACTCAAAACAGGTCTATTTCAGGAACCTTCTTTTGGAGGAGCAGGGGAAATGGATTGCAACAGGAATAATTTGGAGGAAACTCTCAGTTTTAGTCTCAAAAAAGAAAGTGTCCAGTGATACAGCTAATCAACAAGAAATGTCAGTACACTGAGAACTTAAAGGCAAGTGAAATAATTTGCCACTACTGAGGATACAAGATATCACTTACATGACTATAGTTTAACATTAAATCTGTAACCTCAAAGGAAACCTTTTAAATTGTGAATACTTTTATCTATCTTTTGCACTGTGTGCTATTTGTCTTTGCTTCTGTACTTGTGTGGATGTATGGTTGATGTTGTGTCTTTATTATTTTTCTCATGGTTAGCAGATAATATAATGGCTTTTCCTTTCACTCAAGAAAGCCTTGTAATCCGCTCCTCGTTGTTTCTGATGAACTAGTTAATTATATTTTAAATTGGAGGGAGGTAAAGCTTCATGCTAAACATTGATTTTCGTTGCGGCCAACTGAAAAAGCGTAAAAGACAGGAGCAGATTCATCCCCTCCTCATTTTGTCGTAACAACTGAAGTAAAGATGTGTGTCAACTCCATCATTTTGTACTCACATACAATGTTCTCTCAAGGGTGCAAATGTGTGATCACACAGGAATTTGGAAATGTTCTTTGCATTGAAATCAACAGGCTCTTCACAACTTTATTGGGAGAAATTTCCGCCATATTGCAAGGCAACATATTTAAAATATGTTGCTAGCCATGGACAACCAAGTGGTATGTACAATGTTTGAAGCTGTCCTGTATAATGAATATTCAGAAGGAACTCTGGGGAGACATGACTTGGGGTTCACACCTGTGGCAGTATAGCTCCTGTTTATTCTTTACCACATTTCAAACGGCCAGGGAGAGCAGCACCATCTTAGTGCTAAACACACAAGCACAGAGTTCAGTTATCACTTCCTGTGACCTGCAGAGAGGTGCAGCTGGCAGTGTCACTCGGGGTCTACCAGCTGCACATTTCATTACAGAGATAGCAGTCTGGGTCCGGTATCTATAGTTTCACAGGAACCGTAAACGTGACTTTTAGACCAAATTAATCTAAGTTTAAAAGCACGCAGATGATCAGCAAAGAAAGGTCTTTTCTCTGCACCTCTAACATTCTAACAGGACGTTTCCCATGAAATCTTAACTCGCCTCTTATTTCATGACATTGCCTGCATTTTAATCCGTGGATTAACCAGAGCTATTTATGAGATTTTCAGCAGACACATTTGGAGGCTCGGATGTTGCTGAAAACATGTTGCTACTCCAGTGCTAAGGGAAATGAAAGATGTATTTGTGCTTGCGAGGCAGGTGAAGGGGGCAGCCAAGGTCACTGGCTGTCACCAGGTGCTGTATTTGAGTAGCAATGCCCTTGTTTCCACAACACCACCCATAAGCAACAGAGCAGTAAATCCATTGTCATTAAACAGTGGGAAGCCAGTTTCTGCTGGCAGTGTGCCTGCATTGTGAACTCAGTTGGCATTATACAGAGCTCACAAAGCTGGCCAGTGCTTTGGCCAATACTCCTGGCAACCCCGAGATGACGAATTACAGTTTTGTTTTAACCTTATTAATACAGTGCTTGTTTTAGTGAGCTAACGACGGGTAATTTAAAACTGTATTCACTGCCGTGACCCTGCCACATATCTAACTACCTATTTATTAATTAAATATTGAGCTAATCATTGCGCTCTGTGGTTTGACCCTTTCAATGGTATATTTCTGATAAAAGGTTAGAGTGCCAGAAAGTTCAAGGTGGCAGTAGGGAAATAGCTGATGTCACAATGGGATCATTTGAATGAATTTTGAGCTCGTGCCGTTCTAGTTGAAAGAAAATGCTAATGTTTCCAGTTTTGGGCTAATAAATGCCTTTGTCTTTTTTTTTGTTGTAATACCTGCTCCTGCACTGCACCTGTTTTGTGCAGAGGTTTGTTTGTTGGAAATGTGATTTATCATGGAAAAGAAAAGACTGGTGAGTGGAGCAGAAGGCTTGTTCTGCAACTAAAACATTCAACTGGAGGCCTCAGGATTATCAATCTGAACCCTCAACCCTCACTGACAGTCTAATTCAGCTCCGTTCAATAGGAGAGTTCCCATATGTTCTGAGTTCCATCCTATGCTTTCCAGCGGGTTGGGGTGGTGTGGGTTTGGGGGGGTGGGGGTGGGGGTGGGGTCATGGAATGTGGTGGTATGGACAGAGGTTAGAAGTGAAATAAAACTTGTGGGAGCAATATCAGAATCACTCCTGAAGGTAGAATGTAGCAAATAGCAATATGGAGCAAAAAGAATCTGTGAAGGGAAATAATAAAATTCAGATATAATCATCAATGGAGAGATAGCCCCTTTGTGAACAAGTTCAATTTACTGCAATTAATATTGTATTGCATGGTATTCAAGATGAACACACAGACAGCTGAAGAGTCAAGCCAATTTAATTATTGCAATATTAATTAAATTTGGCATTAAATAATATATTTCTTTGATTCTTGTGCCATTATTTCTAATCGAGTCCAGCAGGTGTAAATAATAAGAAATGCTAAGATAAATGCAGCATTTGTTCCAAATTTCTGAATAAATAGCATCAGGCTTGCCATCACATATATGACTCCTTCCTATGAAAACAAAATTCACAGTCAGTTAGGGAAGTAAGGTACACTATTGCCAGTCAGAAAGCAATTGCCCTGTCCTATATACGTAGGCTCTTGTTGGTGATGGGATTGTACGTACATTTTTATAGTAAGGTACATTTATTCATAAAAACATGCATTTTAAAAGCTATGTATTATTTTAAAGATATCAAAACAAAAAAGAACTTTTAAAATGCTTTACCTATCATGGTTCAAAAAAACCGCTCTGTAACATCATTTCCTACAGCTTACTTTATTGGGCATTATAGACTTGAATGAGTTTTCTGAAGATGGTAGAAAAAAAGAAAATGATGGGGGAGTGAATGTGAGATAAAATCCCCCTTCACTGGGGAAAAGAACGGAGACTTAAGGCATCTGTTTGAAGAGAGGAAGCAGATTAACATTAACAAAAATCCTGCTGGTTTATTTTGTAAACTGATACGTCCCCAATAAGTCTGTGACTGTGGTAAGTGCAGTAATATTGTGAGCTAGGTCATATATCATGTTTATTCTCCACTAACATCAGTAAAACAACTAAAATTAGCAAAAACAAGCTACATCTGTCTTTAGAGATAAGTGTGTGCCGTTTATTTTACAGTTGAAACATTCACTTATTAGTATTTCTGAAGGGGAAAAAATATCTTCCTTGTTTATTAAATTTATTCTGTTAAGAAGATAGTAATTATTGCAGCCAATTCTTCAGGTATGGTTGTTACCATGACGTTTCGTCAGGGTCTTAATGCAATCACAAAGCATGAGCACCTGAAGTACACAAAACCATGCTGTTAAATAATCACTTAAGTTCAACTGAAACATTCCAGAGGTATCTTTCACCTTTTTTTTAATATATGAAAACATTATGAGCCCTAAATAGAATTCAACATTAGCTGCAGTACATTGCAATGGCATTTCTTTTGGGAGAATTCCTTCATAATAGATTTATAACATTGTCACCAACAAACATATGAAAGATTCACAATGTATGAAATAACTTCCATAACTTAAAGATCTCACTGGAATATTTCCAGTAGAGTTGCTACTCTGAGTTCTTAAGGGTACACTGATGATGGATTTTATGAATATCTTGTTTAACTCTCCACCTATTATACTGTAGCCAGCTGTCTTCAGAATACACACCACTAGTCATGGTAGGAGTGCTTTCACTAAACACCTGGAGAACTGAGGTCCCCTTCCAACTAGCTCCTACAGCTCAACACCTCCCATTCATTAAAATCAACAGTAAGATCCTCGCTTCCTCTTGACAATTGCAAAAGTTGACAATGAAGATTATCATCACTTCTGATATGCCAGCTCAGGCTTCGGCTAATTGAGGAAAAAGTATATGTGAATCAGGATCTCATTGCAAAGTGAAGCTCAGTGATGATCCCTGTGCTGCAATGTGCACTGGGGACTCGGGCACACTATAGCAGGCATCGCAAAGCAATAGAGAAGTCCCATCAACACTTCCTTCACAAGTTCCTCCAAATCCAGTTGCAAGAATTGCAGTTCAACAGCAGCATGGAGGCAAAATCAGAATCATTAGGCAGAGCATGTAACTATATGCCTGGACACCAGAATCCCAAGATAACTGCTCAACTCTGAACTTGGTCATGGCAGAGGACTTTTACGAGGATAGAAGAAACACATTAGAGAGGCCCTCAAAGTTTCCCAAGGTGACCAAACATCCTAATCAAGTCACAGGAGTCCTCAGAAGGTTCATTCAGGAATACATTTTACTACATATCAATTGAGTTTCATCACGAATATGCAAAGGTGATGTTGAGTCCTTAGAGAGAACACACAAAACTCTTAAAAATTCTAAGTATCAACCACTGCACATGTGGCAGATTTGGCAGTTCAGAGATAGATGTTAAGACCCAACAGGCCAGGAGTGGAAGCAAGACACATAGTCATAGAGTCATAGAGATGTACAGCATAGAAACTGACCCTTCAGTCCAACTTGTTCAGGCTGACAAAATATCCTAAATTCATCTAGTCCCGTTTGCCAGTATTTGGCCTCTAACCCTCTAAACCCTTCCTGTTCACATACCCATCCAGATGCCTTTATAATTGTACCAGTCTCCACCACTTCCTCTGGCAATTCATTCCATACATGCATCACCCTCTGCAGGAAAAGAATTTTTTTTAGAATAGAATAGAATATCCTTTCTCGTCACCTGCATACCAATACAGAAGTATGGGAGTACAGTGAAAAGTTTTTACAATGGCTGCCTTTAATGGCACTATCGTAGGCACAAGTACCTAGGTACAAATCTTACAGAGTAAAGAAACATAATGTTGTTATACAAAAGAGGATTGAAAGGTAAGGATTTATGTTACAGTCCGGTAAGAGTACTGAACACCACTAGCTCAGTACGTGGCACAAGGCCCAAGTCCAAAAACTGTCCTGCACCACACCAGCCTCCAGTCCACTCCTCACTGGCACTCAGCAGCAACAAGGTAAGTCACGCTATTCTGGGATTCACCCCCTCGTGCCACTCTGGGATTTGGGATTCCCCATGCGGTGTTCCAAGGCTCATAGCCCACACACTGTTCCAACACATTCTTTGTGCCGTACCGGTTCATAACTCACACTTTACCACCTCATTCCCATGCTATTCTGGGGCTCTGTGCCAGCTCGATGCCCTTGTTGCTCCAGGACACATAGCTTCACGTGGTGTTCCAGCTTGTACTTCAGGACTTGCTGCTGTTGGCACCTGCCAACATTTGTCTCTGGTGCTGAGGGAGATGATGGGAGGGAAGAAGAAAAGAGAGGAAGAAAGAAAGAAAAGAAAGAAAAAGAATAGTCAGGGCAGAGGAGCTCCTGCAGAAGCATCCTACTCTGCCACCATCTTGTAAGTGAAGTTGTCCCTTAGGTCCCTTTTAAATCTTTCCCCTCTCACCTTAAACTTATGTACTCTAGTTTTAGACTCCCCCACCCTGGGAAAAATACCTTGGCTATTCACTGTATCCATGCCCCTCATGATTTTATAAACCTCTACACGGTCACCCCTCAGTCTCCGATGCTGCAGGAAAAATAGCACCAGCCTATTCAGCCTCTCCCTATAGCTCAAACCCTTCAACCCTGGCAACATCCTTTTTCAATCCTGACGAATCGCCTATGAGTCTATACAGTTATAGTGCAAAGTTAGTTTCTGGAGCATGTACTCCCTGTGAGAAAATTGCACCAGTATTTATGAATTGGAAACAAACACAGAGAATGCTAGAGAAACTCAGCAGGTCTGGTAGCATCTGTGAAGAAAGAGTTAATGCTTCCAGTCTCGAATGACTATTCTTCAATTCTGACTCAAAACTTTAACTCAATTTCTTTCCGCAGATGCTTTCAGGCCTGCTGACTTTCTCCAGAGTTCTCTGTGTTGTTTCAGGTTTCCAGCATCGGCAGTATTTTGTTTTTTCTTTTCAAAGTCAATACCTGTTTAGAATTGTGTAAGATATGGTGAAGGTGGACAGACCATGCGGGAAAGAAAACATTGCAGAATGACATTATTGCAGGATGACATTACCAACTGACAAGCACACCTTCTATCATCTCGATGAGAATGTTGTTGATGATGGTCATTAACAAATCTCCTTAGAACCTGCTTGTCCAACAGCAGAATGAACTGTATATCAAATGGGGCAAGTTTTTCTGAAAGGAAAAGAGTTTATATTATGAATTAAAACATTGATATCCATGATAAAAGCATCGTTTCACACCTTGGTAATGGATTTTGAGCATAAAATCAGACGGGCAGATAATTAACTGTGCATTATTATATTGGCTATGTTAAGGAAATCAAACTGCCTTTTTTCCTGCTGTCAGTTGTTAATCTCTTATAAAATGTTGCTGCAGGGCAGAAGGTGGTATAAGCAAGTCAGACAAAGACATGTTGCAATGTCGACAGTGAGCAGCTGCTCTATTGTGCTAATTTAGACAAAATGACAACAAAATATTAGTCTGCATTCACCAAATTCTCATAATATGAAAAGTGACCAGCACAGATAATTTATAACGACATTTTTATCATGTGGATAAATAAATAATATTTGATGTAAGGTGGCATTCCCCTATATGAATTGTAACTAATTAATCCTGTTGACACTTCCCCCGATCTCTATATCACAGCTTGCTTTTGTTATTGATAGTTTATGTCTCTCATCTTTTGGACCACAATCTACCCCATTTCATAATCACCTGTAGATTCCTAAGTCTGTGAATGTATCGTTCCATTCTATTACAGGTGTATTAAGTATAGAAATTGCAACTGCAATCGTAATGCACTAGGCAATAATTTCACATTTCAGACACAGGTACAAATGTAAAGTAGGTCTGCATTGAAAGTATCTGCTTTCTACTGGCTTTATGGGGGTCATGTAAAATTAAGTTAGATTGTATCAATTTATACATAGTAAACCACAGCTGGAATACTGTGAGCACTTTTGGATCCCTTACCTAAGGAAAGATGTACTGGCATTGGAGGCAGTCCAAAGAGGATTTACTAAGGTGATCCTGGAATTGAAAGATCTGTTTTGCGAGGAGTGGTTGTTTAGGTCAGACCTGTGCTTTTTGGAGCACAGAAGAATGAGAGGTGGCCTTGTTGAAAAATATAAGATTCTTGGAGAACTTGATAGGTTAGATGTGGAGAGGTTATTTCCTCTCTTTCTGGGAGAGTCTAGGATCAGAGGGTGTAATCTCAGAATAAGAGGTCACCCATTTAACAGAGAGGAATTTCTTCTCTCAGAGGGTCATAAAGCTGTGGAATATTACATAGCAGAGAATCAATAAATACATTCAAGGCTGAGATAGATGTTTAATTGGTAAAGGAATCAAGGGTTATGGAGAAAAGGCCGGAGTATGGAGTTGAGGATTTTCAGATCAGTTCTGGTCTCATTGAATAGCAGAACAGACTCAACAGGCTAAGTGGCCTAGTTCTGCTTCTAGATCTTATAGTCTAAACCTGTTGCCAATCTTGTGATATCACTTACAGAATGACATTCATAGGAAACATTCTGCTCACTTAATTGGGGCATTTTTCTGAGGTTACAGCTTAGACAAAGCAGTTTTATTTTGTCTGTAACTGACTTTGTTGTATCTGGCCTAGGATATATTCTGATACTGAAATTAGACTGAAATTGAAATAAGTCCATTCTCCAATACTAATATTTCTCACCTTGATAAGAAAATAAATGTATACATTTACATTATGCATTGCATGACCACAGGGCAACACAGTGTGTTTTACAGACAATGAAGTTTAGTCATTATTTTAAGATAGTCAATGCAGCAGCCAATTTTTGCACAGCATGCTCCCTCAAATAGCAGTGTGATAATGATTAGATAATTTCTTTATGTCATCTTCACCGAGGAATAACTATTGGCCAGGATACTAGGATTCCTCCTCTGCTTCATCAGAGTATCATGGTACTACAGTACTTCCACACAAGAGAGCAGATAGGCCTTGGATTAATGCATCATCTGAAACTTGATATCTCTAGTAGTGAAACACCTCCTCAGCTCTGCACTGGAGTGTCAACAATTAATTTTGTGCTAAGTCTTGCTGTAGAATGTGAATCAACAACCTTTTGAGGCAAAAATATTATGGACAGAGCACAGCAGATGCAAAAATTGGAATTATTGCAAGAAAAACTGCATTAGCTTTTGCTGATCTGCATTTACAAGGTATAGAATGAGAGTTGATAAACTACTAGTGTATCAGCTGGAACCATTTAACCCTAGGTATAAAAATATTGCGGTGTCAGTAATGGTGATGATTTAAGTCCACTAACTGTTCTACTCTGTCTAGACACCCTCTGATCTCTATGTCCTTATTTGCTATGATCTGTCTGCATTGCTCGCAAAACAAAGCTATTCACTGTATTGAGGTATGTACGGCTACAATAAATCAAATCACATCAAATACTGGATCCTGTTGCAGTTGGCACTGGGCTGACTCTTCTCCCAAGGTAACCAAAGCATTTGGCATGGGGATCGTAATAAGTAGGTATGTGGTTTTTAATCACTGTAACTACAAAATTTATAAAAGAGAAAATGACAAGATGTTATCTGTTACACAAATGAAGTTTGGAAATGCAACTGTAAGGTCATTCACTCACCATTTGATATGGAAATGCTCAGGATGTGACTCTGCACAACAGATTCTCAAAGCTTTTGTATAAAACCACATGCAAATCAACAATAGCCTGCCTACCAATTCTGAGTTATTTCATGTGTATCATTTTTGAAGATTTATCTACATCGAGCAATGAGATTCAACATACAGAGAGGCAATAAGTGTAATTAAAGAACTTCAGAGTATTTGCAGTTCTCCAGAACTGTCCAGTTTGCCAAAAAAAACCCCAAATGATCCCCTGGAAATCAAATAAGAAATCAGGAAGAAAAGCTTTGCATTTATATCCCACCGCTCATGCTGTAAGGATTCCTGAAGTCATTTGCAGCCAATGCAACACAAATGATCTGTTGTCACTGTTGTAATGTAAGAAAAGTGATGGTCAATTGCATTCGTCAATCTCTCACACACTGCAGTAAGACAACTAACCAGATCATCTGTTCAACATGCGTCGATTGAGAGGTAGTTATTCACCAAAATAATAGCAGAAATCCCCCACTCTTCTTTGAATAATGTCATTAGGTGTTTTGTATCTACCTGAGAGAGATGAGGTCCTAGCTTAACATTTCAATCAAGAAACTGCACTTTTAACAGTGCAGCAATCCAACAGTATTGCACTAACACACCACCTTGGCTTACTTGCTGCCATTCTTGGAGTGGCCTTGAAGACCTTCTAACTCTGGCAAAAGTACTACAGTTCAATTAAAGTTACCTTCAACTTGGGAGTACTTTTTTTAATTATTGGACTTTATTAATTTGCTGGGCAATCACTCCTGCTGTTTTGTTTTGGTTGTATCTCATTCAACCCAGATAGAAAACTCTTGCATTTCAGCAGTATTTAACAAATTGCACCATTCTATCTTTCCATATAATTTTTGTGATGGCTGTGATGGAGCATAAATGCCTAAAATTGGTCTTGGATAATATTATTATTTGTTCATTTCTTTATTGTTGTTTGTGATGTGTTCAAGCAGTCCAGTGTCTTTATTTGAACTCATCTAAAATGGAAGCATACAGTGAGTGCCTCAAAATGGAAGTCACATGATACAGCAAGCCAAGAAGGACATTTGTACATGATTGCATTTCAATCCAGACATCCCCTTTTCATCACAAACAAAGAAATATGTCTACATGCACTATCATTTGTAACTGTGCAAAACCCAAGTTATGCCCTATACAAATAACAGTTCTCCTGCATGAACATTCTAGTTATTCTATGTTATTCTAGTTAGTCCCACTTTTGATGGTTTCTTTACATACACAGCACTATGATCTTTAATGTGATTGGGATTTGTAATGGTATATGTCCTAGATGTCAACTTTATCTCTAACATCTGCTGGGTGCTTCCTGGTTCTGTTCCCAAATCTTCTCAGCTGAATGCTGATTTACACTACTGCCTTAGACATTTGCTTCTTTTAGTTTCTCTCTCACTCTGTTTGCCTGTTTGGCAGCATAGCCTTTGAAACACCATAAATCTCTACTGGCACGTTTTATTATTCCAAGCTTTCAATTTGATTCTGCTGAGATGTGTAGGTTTAGTTTTGTTTTTAACATCATTTGCCATAACATTAGGCTTTCAGATTCATTCGTCCTCTTGGGGTGGGCAGCATTCCATGACAAAGCCTTATCTTTACCTTTGCGCATTTCATTTTGGATCAGCATCTGGTATAAACTTTACAAAGGTTTATGAAGCCCATGGTGTTGCAGGAAACAACAGTGTCTAGTTGGTGCTTCATGTTTATTGCTTTCATTCTTCATTGCAATGTCTTCACTGCAAATATTATGGGCCATTTTTCTACTTTGGATTTTACATGTCAGCCTGCTGTAAGTGTAGATTGAATCATTGGAATCTTCATCTTTCTGGTTCGATGCTTGATTTGTCAGAATCGTCTTCTGAAATTGCTCTAGCAACCGACTCTATCGGCTTTCTAGGATGTTTGTTTCCTTCCCAGCTAATCACTTATATACAAAATAAGCATTCTCTGCAGGCATAACATTATATTCCTTGCTCTGTTCTATTACCCTTACGCATTTTGTATGGTATAATCTGCCTGTACTGTACGCAAAGCAAAACTTTTCACTGTAGCTAGGTACATGTGACAATAATCAAACAAATCAAATCAAATCAAAAAAGTTGACCTTCTTACAGTTAAAACAGTGTTTTCTCCACCCTACCTGTGTTTGTATTTTTTAATCTAATGACTTCTGTAATATTTACAATGTGTCCTTTGGCCTTGATCTGTATGCTGGCCTTTGTTTAGATACTTGTGCTTTTGTTTTACATTTTGTACTTGAAAGTTTAGGCTGCTTTTCTCACAGGGATAGATCTGAGCTCCTTCTCCATATTGTAGACAAACTCATCCATCCTCCCATGTATGTGATACAGTTGTTAATTTACAAGCTCAGAGCTTTTCCTTAGCAGCTCTGCTGTCATGGTAGGATCACTTATATGTAAGATAACTCTATCTTTGACAATACTATTTTTCAGATGCTCAAATTCATTGAATTCTGTCAGTTGCGTTAAATCAATCAATATATTCTTTTTCACATTACGCTTAAAACTGAACACATACTGTTCATATGCTATGTTCAATTAACGTTCAAAGCATGCCTTCAAAATATTTGCTTCTGTTCCTTTGAGAGATTTAGGGTGGAATACAGTTTCTAACAATGTCTACCCAACAGTGATAAAAATATAACCACACACAGGTGCTATGGCTTGTTAACTAAATCTGCTGCATGACTTTTTTGTGATCATGAGTGGAAAGCTTATTGGCTTCCATTTTAAATGAGGATGAGAAAGGAAACTCTTTCGCCTCGTAATTCAGCTGTGTGCTGTTTCTTTGTTTACTTTACCTTTTGAGTGGCTTTTAGTTGCTTTCAGCATCTGTGAACATCTCTGTGTTCTTATTTTGTTACCTATGCTTCTATGTATTTGAGAAGTATACTGTCACTGCGCTGCAATCTTATTGTGAGTGCCTCATGGCAGATGTTCCAAGTCAACAGCAAGCAAGAAAGACATTTTTATATTATAACATTTTAATCCTGACAACAGTGGAAGTTAAATAGGGCAAATTTGAAATTTGCCACTTGGCTATTGCCTGCTTCATATATCACTGTAGATCATTTTTGATCCCTTGCATAGCTCCCAATAACTATATACAATGCACTCATATTTTATCATAGCTTTTATCATACACTCTGTTTGCTTTTCTTCTTTCTCCCTTCCTCTTTCTGTATTAAAGGCAAGATCTCTTGGCTTTAGTTATACAGTGAAGACTCAATAATAAATATGCATTTTTTTAAAATGTAGCTACCTTTAAGTAATATATAATAGAAGTCAATGTTCTGCATTAAGATCAACTTATGTAGGCTGTTAATCTCTACAATGCTCAAATACATAATTTCAACACAAATCTTAGATAGATGTACGCTTTGAACAAAGCATATAGAGTGACACAAATCTTATCTCCTAAGATACATATGGAATTAGTTGTAAAAATACATTTTCTCATATGGGCAATACATTTTGATGTTACCTCACAGAATACCTGAATTAAATAATAGATAAACATCAACAAGTGGGCATATCTAATCCATTAACATTGGATCTGGAAGTGGAACTTGTTTTGATAACAATGATGTCTGATTTAAACTTTAATTATTAAAATAAAAATGCTTTAAAAGACGCAATTTTACTGTATTAATAATGTCATTCAAAATGAAGAGCATTAGAAATCTCCATACACAGCTGGAATATTGTCATTTCTCTCGAGAGATAGGACTTTGAGTTTAACTTAAATTACTAATTTGTTTATTGTCCCTGTAAAGGTTGCCTCTAAAGATCATGCATGAAATAAATCTGGACAATCTCAGTACAGTTAATAATAAGCATTTGTCTAGAGTACTGAAGATCCAAAAATTTGGCATTAAATTAGGATTATTCAGAGATCGCACAAAATATTGAAGTAGGAAATGGAGCTTCTGAGACAATGCAGCTGGCAGTTTGTCTTTTTAGTCAGACTCCAAATGAGTTGCTGAGGCAGAATGCACAGAGCATTACCATGTATCTAACCTTACTATATTTAATCTGCAACACTGCCAATGCTCATTATTCTCAAGGCATACCAAGAGTAGACTCTAGCCAGAACTCTCAAGGTGTGCAGATGTAGAGTCAAGGGGATACATGAATAATCCCCTTGGGATTAGCTCAAATTCATATTTGGATATTGTTTCAAGAGTTCTTCCATAATTGAGAGTCCTGGGAACACTGAATGGCTTGACCCAGTGCAGAAAAGTTGAAATCAGTTACGTTCTTAAGTACTGAAATTAATGCTGATAAGAACTCACCATGTTCCTCATTTTAAAAAAAAACCTCATGCTAAAAGCAAACTCAAAAGATACTATTGCCCATTCTGTTCACAATCACCAGTATTTACGCTGATGTATGTGTTTTCACAGATTGCGTTATTTGCAAAATATTATAGTGCATGGGTCGGTCTTGCACCATTGTGCATATGCTCAAAAATGCCCAAGAGTCTGTTGTTCACTTAATACATGATGTTCACCTCAGTTTCTACAGACTGCCTGTGTCTGTACCTGCTATATAACACAGTCAGACTGCAGCATTCTATATTTATATGCCACAGATATTGTCAAGCAAGTGGTTGTTATTCAGAAAGAACAAAATTACAGGATTACATTCACTTCATTCTTTTCATAATTGTAGTATGCCCTAAGACAATCTACAAAGAAGGAAGTTTTTTGATGTCTAATCATTGTGTTAATGTGAGAAACACGGTCGTCAGTTTGCACCCATCATGGTCCCACAAACAGCCATGCGATAACCACAAAGATATTCTTCTTCAGTATTATTAGAATATTGATCAAGGAACAAATATTGGGCCAGACATTGAGAATTCCCCTGCTTTTTTGAACTAGTGTGCACGATCTTTATGCCCATCTGAGAATGGAAGCTGGACCTTGGATTGATAATGACTCCTCTGGCATAAAACCTCAACTCGCCATCTTACAATTCAAAAGCAAAAGGACGATCATTCAGCCATGACTCACTCTGTGTCTGCATTATCATTTTAAAGACCATGTAATTATAGCTGTAAATAAAATTTCAGATTCTGTGCCTTCTACTTATTGGATTTAACTGATTTGAGATTAAAAAAACAATAAAAGCTTCATTTAGATGCTACGTATTCCTACCAACAAAGAAGTCTTAGGGTGCTTTACCCTGAGAGTGACGACACCAAGGAAGAAAATTTTACATGTCTAATTATTGTTATTTTAACACAGGTCGCTAATTGAAAGAAAAGTTGAGGAAATAGGTTAAGGGGGATTTTGAATAAGAGAGTTCAAAAGGCAAAGAGGCTGGGGGAGAGCATTTTTGAATATTGTGTTTCTTTACTATAGTGTTGGAAATAGAGAAGCAAAGGAGACCAGAATTGAAACTGAAGAGATAATATCAGAACATGCTGAAAATGTTAGGAATGCTGAGTGACACATGTCACAGTGGTTAGCGCTGCTGCCTCACAGTGCTAGAGACCTAGGTTCAATTCCAGCCTTTGGTGACTGTCTGTGAGGAGTTTGCACATTTTCCCGTGTCTACATGGGTTTCTGTTGAATGCTCCAGTTTCCTCCCACAGCCCAAACGTGTGTAGGATAGGTGGATTGGCCATGGTAAAATTGACCCATGGTGTCCAGGGATATGCAGGCTAGATGGGTTAGTCAAAGTTACGGAGATAGGATGGGAGCTGGGTTGAGGTGGAATGTTCTTTAGAGGGTCAGTACAGACTTGATGGACTAATTGTCCTCTTTCTGCACTGTAGGAATTCTATGATTCTATGTAATGTATTCAGCTTCTTGATTGGCACACCATCCAGAAACATTCAAGCCGCTCATGATTCACTCTTGGAAATATATCACTGTTCCTCAGTGCCACTTGGTCAAAATCCTGGAAGTTGCTCTCTCATGGCATTGTTGGTGTACCTACACTAAACAGAATGTAATGATTCAAGAAGGAAGTTAACCACCTTCTCAAACATAACAAGTGATGGCCAATAAATACCAGCGATGTTCACATCCTGTGACTGATAAAATAAACATATTCAAACGCAGATCAATCAAACCATTGAACACAACAGCTTTTCCCCTTTTAAACAAAGGCATTATTTTCAATTATAAATAGAGATAACACAGTGTGGAACTGGAGGAACACAGCAGGCCAGGCAACATCAGAGGAGCAGGAAAGTTGACGCTTCGGGTCGGACACTTCTTCAGGAATCATCTTGAACACAAGACGTATGCATCAAGTCATTATTTTAGAGTTCAACTTGTCTGTTTACCCCATTTCAGAAATAGCCTTTGAAATAGGCATGTCTTCCCGTTTTACAGTTAGGTCTGTAAAATTGATATTGTGATGCTGTGTTTTCAAACTAATAAGGTGGATGATCAACATCATTGAGAAGAAAAAAAATTATGTTCTTATAATCACTGATCACAATATCAAACTAAAGATTTGTTATCTCCTTTACGCTGGTAAGTTTTTTTTCCTGTGTGAGTTTTGCAGTATACATTTATAATCTATTGTCCTTGCTGGAAGTTTATGCATGGTAACGTTGCTGGTAAGAGTGCCCACCCTTACTCTTCATTTGTCGTTGCAATGGCCCATTGCTGGAAAGTTTATGGCCACAATATATATAAATTATCTCCTTCAATACAGTATGTGTTTTTATAATAATTCTGAAGCTGTAAGAGAGACACAAAAGCTTTGCCATAGGTTGCATCTGAAAGTTTGTTTTCTGCTCAGCTGGGTATCGTGGGTAGGACAGTATAGGACATTGTGCTGCAGAGTTCTGAATACATTTGAATATATGTATCAGAAATCTGAGAGGGCAGATTAAGAGATTACTGGCTGAGATCAAGTTTTAAGGTTGAAAAAAAATCAGTAAATATGATTATAAATGCCACCTCAAATCCACCACGTCATAAAACAGAAATAACTGCCAATTATCCCAGGAAGTTAAAAAAGTACTTACCTGATCTCATGTTTTGGAACAAAAACAACATACAGTAGATGCTGAAAATCTACACTGAATGCAGAAAATGCTAAAATTACTCAGCAAGTCAGGCAATATCTTTGTTGAGAGAGTTGGAGGCTGAGGGGTGACCTGAGAGAGGTTTCTAAAATCATGAGGGGCTTGGATACAGTGAACAGCCAAGGTCTTTTTTCTAGTGTGAAGGAATACAAAATGAGAGGGCACAGGTTTAATGTGAGAGGGGAAAGATTTAGAAAGGACCTGAGGGGTAACTTTTTCATACAAAGGATGATGCATGTATGGAATGAGCTGCCAGAGGAGGTGATGGAGGTGGGTACAATTACAGTTTTTGAAAGGCATTCGGATGAGCCTATGAATCGTAGGGTTTAGAGGGATATGGGCCAAATGTTGGCAAATGGGATTAGGTCAGATTGGGATGACTGGTCCACATGGACAAGGTGGACCGAAGGATCTATTTCTGTGTGTATGATTCTGTGAATCCATAAATTTAATGTAAACTCTGTTTCTCTCTTCACAGATGCTGCTTGACTTATTGAGTGTTTCAAGCATTTTATTGTTTTAATATTTGTCTCTCTGTTCTTTTTTAGTGCCAAACATATTTATCCACCTGTTGAGCTTTGAATATTGTCAAATATCTGCAGATGCAAAATTATGAATTGATGGTTTTAGACATTAAGAGCTGAAAATTAATGATGAAGAGACAATGTAAATGAGGTGTGCTTGTGTACTGATGTACACTTTGTTTTGCTGACATTGTTTAAGAAGATGAAAAATGCAAATCTTACTACTAAATCACTTACTTGTTACTTTTTATTTGATTACCAATGTACTCATACAGGTCACATTGTACCTTTGAAGTGGCTTGGCATTTTTGGAAACTTTTAGAAAACTTGAAATATTTTTTTCCATTGACCTGAAAACAACTGAACTAACTGTAGCATATATAAATGTTGATTTATTCATATCAAGATAAACTTTACAAACTTTGTGGAAAATCTTTTCTTTGATAAACATATAAAAAGTCTATGGATGAAATGCACATTATCGTAAAGGTTCAAAAAGACATATCTGCCTGTGGTAGGTCCTGATATAGACCCCCTTGTTAGCCCCTGAAAACCACCAACATTAAAATGACTAGAAAATGGAAACAGCGTCTGGTCTGTGTTAGGATATACAAGGGTGCAACCTTGGATGCACAGGCCAAACCCTTCCTTTTAAATATGAGACCATTTCTAATAGTTGCTGTACACTAACACACTAAAAGTTACAAGAAGGAAAATGAGGTCTCTGGAGTGACAGAGGAGATGAATGGGAAATCCTTGTTTACTGTGGCAGTTTTCCTGACATCTGTGATGTTTATAAGCAGCTGTCTCTGCTAATGACATACCGATAACTGACAGTCCTCAGCACACCAAGGGAACTGGAGTCCCTCGAAGTTCTGCTAACTATGTTAAGTTGAAATGTTTTGTTGGTGCGTATATGTATTGTACTGCCTTACAGGTTTCAAATCGGCCCTTCAGGGAATTTACATGAGAAACATAGAGTAATTAATTCCTCACCGTGTGCTGTAATTCTATGAATAAATCAAACTGTACACTTTGGGGACACACCAAAGGGGGAAAAGGATGGCACAATGTTAAATAAGCAATGAAAAGTCTGCCCTAAAAATGGAATTTATTAAGGAAACACTGAGGGCTGTTGGGTTTTCTTTAGTTCCATCAGTCTCTTCATTGTTTTTGTTGCATGGGTATAGCACACAAGAATCTTCTGTAGTATGCTCATAAGGAAAAATGAAAATGCTTTATGTTTTCTTACTTTAAGGTCTTGCTTGAACACACAAGACTACAGCAAACACAAAGGGCCAAATCATGAGACAAGGATGGCGGAGCATTCATATCTTTGATGCCAGTTGGCATCACTTCAGATCTTTGAGACTCATAATGCCATAACAGCTAACTATTGTCAAAGAGCAAGCAAGTGGCACTAGTTCATTACCAGGGCTACTAAGTACCAGATAGAATTATGTCTATAAATGCTCCATGAAGAAGTCACATAGAAACTATTTCAAAAATTAAGCATTGCTTAATCTCTACAGTGATTGACTTAAATCACCTTGAAGAAATAGAGAACGAATTATTAGTTAATAGATCAAAGTATTTAGGGTTAATTTGTTGTTTTGCAGAAAATATGCTAATAGTAGCACAACAAAGCTGGTACATATAGCTGTAAAAGAAAATTAGATTTTTATTTGGTAAATAGTCTTTCATTGTTTGATAGCTTAATTTGTTCGAAAGCACAGTCCATCACAGTGGGTGTACATCTTAGCAAAGTTACCTTTCTTTTTACAGAGCTTTGTAAGGGAAAGAATTCACAGGATAATCTTAGACAAATACAGTTTCTAATGCTTATGGTATTATCATTCAGAAGACAAAGAGTTGTCAGTTCAGGCATGCAAGCTTCTCTCTCAAGTGTAAACACCATGTGATATGACAAGTGCATGCCCAGAGTTTATATTGAAGACTTCTGTTTCCAAAATATACTTGGAATGCTGAGTTCATTGAATTCAGAGAATTAATGGCTTGCTTTTCATTTATCACATTAAAAAATGATTGCTGGATAAAAGATGGAATGTACCCGCCTTTCTTCTAAAATTAAAAAATAGTGACTTATTTATGAGCTAAGCTACATTGGAACTGTGGCTTTACTGGAGATATGTTCTGAATAGCAACAGCCTATTTGCTCATGTGATATTGGGGCATGGCTTTGCTTAGTTATCAATGAAGAACACAATCAAGAAATTCTAACTTAAACTGCTGAATTTATATCATAAGTTAGTTTTGAATTTCAGCTGTTAAGAGTTTCAGGAAAACTGGAGGCATAATTGCTGAGAAGTCATTTTGTGATGCTCTTTTTGGAGTCAAACGAGACAGGAGGAGGGGTCAGGATTTAGAACTGTAACATTATAGTTCAGAATCTCTTGTCCTTATTCCCACCTAGTGAGGTTCGCAACATTATCCCTCCAGACTAGTACAAACATGGGTGATGCCAGTTCTACAGAGCTCTCTACCTGAGCAAACAATCATTGACAAAACCATGTACCAAAGTAGAGACAGAAATTCAGTGTGGTGTAACTAGTTTATCTGAACTGCTTAGAGGCCAAGAACCAGGAATCTGATGATATGCCTGCAAAACTAACTGATGGTAGAGAAGAGGGATCCTGATGAAATGTAGTGAAAGAAGACAGATGGGGTCAAGAGACAAGATACAATTGGGCAGGCATTGAGACAAAAAAGAAAATGGGAGGAGTGTTGATTTTTTAAAAAACTTAGAAATAGAGATAAAAGATGACATTGAGGGAGTGTGGAACAATCATGACATGTTTACTTGACAGGCTATGGGAAAGTAAACCTGCCCCTCTGCCCCACAGACAGTGCTCAAAAAGCACTTGAATTCCAAAGAGACTCAAAACATTAATTCTGTTTCTTTCTCCACAATTGCCACCAGATCTGATGTGTATCTCCAGCACGTTCTGTTTTTATTTCATATTGCCATGTCCATCGTGTTTTTCTGTTTTTTTGGAAAAACACCACCTTCTATGAATGATGTTTCTCACCTTCTTTTACGTTTTGGGAATCCCTGCCCACAATTAAATTGAAAATGTTGTCAAAATGGGTGGAATCTCATTTAAATGCCATAACAGCTGCTCATCACTCCAGAATTTGTTACTCATCTGACACCAAAACACAGCAATTTAAGCAGAAGTTGACACATTTCCAGCAGGTTTGGGTCAGGTTTCTCTTGTACTTGATAGTATCCAACTATCTTCCACTTTCCATGGGTGGGGCTAGTTTAATGTTAAGATCAATGTTTTCCAAGTATTCTCACATGTAAGTTTATGAATCTTCCTTCATAACAAATTTGTTTGAGAGATTTATACCTATTTGACAATGCTTCATAAACACAGTACTAGTTATTCCCCTTCAATTTCCTTTAAGATCTTATTGAATAAATAGAGCAGGCTCGAAGGACTGAATGGCTTAATTCTGCCCTTAATTTACATGTATGCTCTAAAACAGAAGAGTAAGGTAAATTGAGAACCAGTGATTAGGTCAACGGAAATTATTTCTGAGCTACATCCCTCCTAATTGGGCACGTGATGCATTCATTGTTAATGAGGCACCCTGCCGTTTTCATTTTTAATTTTTTTTGCAACATTCTTCTTCTCATATTTCTTTGTTTTGGTGCCACTGATTTTTTGTTGGGAGTGTTAACATAGGTTCCCCCAATTGGAACTATATACTTGAAACTGCATCCATTTTGACAATGTCAGAAAATGTGCAAGTATCTTTCCATTCTTTGTGACAATGCCACACTTAAAATGGCACAAATTAGTGGAAACAAATAAGACCCAAATAAATCACCAGACACTGGTGTAATTTCTCTCTAAATCTCACAATTTAAATTTCAGTGTATTTAACCATTGTTCATAAAAATCAGGCACATCAGCTTTAAGAACCTATCATTGGTTTTGTAATAAAATTGCATTGAAAGGAACAAATAATACAACACAGGCCTCAGCAAGGATAAGTGTTTTTTTTTAAAGTTGGAAGAATTACTGCTGCATGTGGATTTTGCGATGCAAGTTTGAGAGATCCCCCACAAACAAACACAATTGCAGGATCTTCACTTGGAGAGCTGGAGAAAATGATTAATTTAGTGTTTGGAAGTTTCTTCAGATGAAACACTGACTGAGCATAGAACAAAAAAAATACTGGAAATACTTGACAGGTCTGGCAGCAGCTGTAAAGAGAGCGAGTGTACATTGCAAAGTAAATATGGCGGCAACAGCCTAGCGGTATTATCACTAAACTGTTAACCCAAAGACTCAAGTAATGTTGGAGGAACCCAA
The DNA here is from genome assembly GCA_024137785.1 of Ginglymostoma cirratum. Taxonomy (NCBI): domain Eukaryota; kingdom Metazoa; phylum Chordata; class Chondrichthyes; order Orectolobiformes; family Ginglymostomatidae; genus Ginglymostoma; species Ginglymostoma cirratum. Next base: position 10,880,971 of record JAHRHZ010000048.1, on the reverse strand, counting down.
ATTCAAATCTTGTCATGGCAGATGGTGGAAATTGAATTCAACAAAAATCTAGAATTAAGAGTCTGAATGACAGCCATGCATTCATTTTGATTGTCAGAAAAAGCTACCTGATTCACTAATGTCCTTTAGGGGAGGAAACTGCCATCCTTACCTGGTCTGGCCTACATGTGATTCCAGATCCACAGCATTATGGTTGACTCTTAACGTCTTTCTGGGATGGGCAATAAATGTTGGCCCAGCAAGCAAGGCCCTCAATGAATTCAGAAAAAAAATGTGTGACCTTTTATCAGATTGTGCTATCGTGTACTGAGAATGGTCAGCTTGTTTCTGTTGTATACACTGTGGAATCAATCACTACCAGTTAATGGTAGGGGTAGAAATTTGCCACCATTGCCTCTTTTCAATGCAGTGTCTAAGGCCTGTTTGGCTGTCAGTGGTAGAAAATGAATCACCAGTGAGTCTTAATGAGGAAAGGCACTTGTCTGAACAAGATTTAGTTTACTGCATGACAGCAATATACGTAAATTGTAATGTCACATTTGTAGTTGTTATGTCCAACTAGGCAATCATGAGTCAATAATGACACATCTTCTTTGTTGTGATTGCAAGCTAACACTTTTGCCCATGCAAGACTGTAGAACATCAGATTAGGTGAAGCTTAATACAGTCTTGATCATTAACTCTTTTAGAACCATTACCCTATACAACAATTTCTGCAGTAAATTTAAACAAATTCCGAAATATATATTTGCAGTCACTCCTCTGTCATTCCTTTAAGAGGCATATTTAAAGTTATGTCTGAGAATTCCTTCTTGATAACATCACACATTGATGTATTGACACACATGAGCCATAAATCTTCTTGGTCCTTTGCCTTGTGACCTCAACCAATGTTATTAAAAAGAGGTTTACTTAATTATTGATGTTTGGGGACTTGCTGTGCACAAATTTACTCTGTACCTTATAAGAGAGGCTACTCTTTGAAAACACATCATTGGCGATGCAGCCCTTTGGGACATCCAGATGTTGGGAAAGGTGGTCCATTCTTTTCATTCACACCTAACATCTCTCTTCATCTTCCTTCCCCTGTCTCTTTATTTTTGAACTATTATCGTTGGCAAAATGCTGAGGCAGAACCTATGCTTGAGCATTTAGAGATATACCAACAGTGTTGGTGAAATCAGCCCAGTTACAGCAGCGTGGCTTCACCAGTAGAGTAACTTGACCCATTACTTCCAGCTTACTAGCCTCCGAGAATCATGTGAGCAGTTTTTAGAATGTTCAGTTCACTGTTATTCTCTTTTCTTTGTGTTAAATAGTTGATGAAAACACACATCTCTAAACAGGGGGCGATGATGGCCACATTATATTTTCATTAGGTTATTAATTCAGAGACAGGTAGTGTTCTGAGAGCCTGCATTCTAATCTCATCATGTCAGATAGTGGAATTGGAAGTCAACAAAAATCTGGAATTAAAAGTCTAATGATTACCATGACACCGTTGTCTATGGTCAGGAAAACAAACTTCATTGATGCCCTTGTGGAAAGGATTTGCTGCCCTGGTCTGGTCTGGGCTAGATGTGACTCCAGACCACTACAATGTGGTTGTCTCTTAATTGCCCTCTATGGTGGGCAATAAATGCTGGCCAGTGATTAGCTTTTCCCATTAATATATTAAAACAAAAGATATGAGAAAAATATTCACTTACCATCAATTCAATCTTGCAGTTCAAACAGCTTCTTTATTATTCTTTCACAGGAGCACTTACTTCTCTTCCCTAAGTGCAATTGAGAAGGTGGTGGCGAACTGCCTCTTGAACTCCTGCAGTCCAGTTTGTCAAGGTACATCCACAGTGCTGTTCAGAAGGGAGTCCTTAAGTTTTGAGCCTGCAAGAGTGATAGAACGGTGATATAATTTCAAGTCAGTATAACATTTTTAGTCCATTATGTCTCTTTCTCAGAACTCAAGAAGAAGAGTCGTATCAGATTTGAAATGTCAACTCTGTTTCTCTTTCCAGAGATGCTGCCAAACCTTCTGAGTCTCTCTGGCATTTTCTCTGTGCATTCTGTCACACTCCTGACTTGCACCTTCTCAATAGTAGACTGGCTTTGTGAGACGGGAAATGAGTTACTCTCCACAGAATTCCTAGCTTCCAACTTGCTTGTGTCACCAAAGTATCAATACAATTTCAAGTCAATGAAAACCCTCAGGATGTTAATAATGGGACACTCCGTGATGGTTTTGCCATTGAATAAACATTGATTCAAGTTATAGAGATAACAAGGTGTAGAGATGGATGAACACAGCTGGCCAAGCAACATCAGAGGAGCAGGAAAGCTAATGTTTCGGGTCCAAACCCTTCTTCAGAAATAGGGGAGGGGAAGGGGATGCTGAAATAAATAGGGAGAAAGGGGGAGGCTGATAGAAGATGGATAAAGAAGAAGATAGGTGGAGAGGAGACAGACAGGTCAAGGAGACGGGGTTGGAGCCAGTAAAGGTGAGTGTAGGTGGGGAGTTAGGGAGGGGATAGGTCGGTCCAGGGAGGACGGACAGGTCAAGGAGGCAGGATGAGGCTAGTAGGTAGGAGATGGGGGTGGGGCTTGAGGTGGGATTAGTGGATAGATGGGAGGACAGGTTAGGGAGGTGGGTAACAGCTGGGCTGGTTTTGGGATGCGGTCAGAGGGAGGGGAGATTTTGAAGCTTGTGAAGTCAACATTGAAACCATTGGGCTGCAAGGTTCCCAAGCGAAATATGAGATGCTGTTCCTGCAACCTTCGGGTGGCATCGTTGTGGCACTGCAGGAGGCCCAGGATGGACATGTCATCCAAGGAGTGGGAGGGAGAGTTCATATGGTTCATGACTGGGAGGTGCAGTTGTTTGTTGCGAACCGAGCGCAGCCTCTGCTTGGTTTCCCTGATGTAGAGGAGGCCACAACGGGAACAGCGGATACGGTATATCACATTAGCAGATACGCAGGTGAACATCTGTTTGATGTGGAAGGTCTTCTTAGGGCCACGGATGGGGGTTTGGGCCAGGTGTAGCACTTCCTGCGATTGCAGGGAAATGTGCTGGGGGTGGTGGGGCTGGTGGGGACCGTGTAGCGGACAAGGGAATGACAGAGAGAGTAGTCCCTCCGGAAAGCTGATAAGGGTGGGGAGGGAAAAATGTCTTTGGTGGTGGGGTCGGATTGCAGATAGCGGAAGTGTCGGAGGATGATATGTTGGATCCGGAGGTTGGTGGGGTGGTACGTGAGGACAAGGGGATTCCGTTTTGTTTGTTATTGTGGGAGGGTGTGTGAGGGATGAGTTGCGGGAAACGCGAGAGACTTGATTCAAGTTATCTCCAGTAGCCCCGTTGCTGGGACAGTTAAAAAAAGGACGCAGTGGGGCAAACTATTTATATTTGTAAGATTTAGAACACATCTTAGAAGAAATGAAACTAAAGGTGGGTATCATCTAGTCAAAATATTCCAGATATAATCACACACCAGACAGCAATTTATGCCCTGCCCAGAGATGAGTTTGAAAGCAAAGTTGCTTTTGATCAGGCAGGTGAGCCTGCCATATTCTCAACTCTGCCCTGATTAAGTCTAGTGAATGACAGTTTTCAGGCAGCCTTCTCATCTCAATGTTAATTCCAGCCCTTTAACAACCTCTTACCCCTCTGGCAATTAATGCAGACTCAAGGAGTTCATTTCGCCAGCCCTGATGTTCACCCAGTGTTGGATGAGCCTATTGTCTCATGGGAGGCGGGGGCTGAGACAAGTAAAATCCTGTTGAGTTTGCCTACAGGTTTCTCGGGGAGCTGGGGTGTGATCCTCATTCAAAGACACCTTGGCAGTCCTAGCCAGTGACATCTTACACTCCAACCTGCCATCCTTCACTGTTGGCCTGGGTCCCTCACTGTTGACCTCTGGTAGATGCATGGTAGCAGCAGCTAATGCTCCTTGGCTGGTGCTGATGACAGGAGCTGCTGGCCTCTGATTGGCCAAGAGCTCTCAGGATTGAGGGAAGTTTGATATCCATCCCTGGGGCCCACTGCTGGCCACTTCAATCCTCACTGGATGCAATACTGTGGGATTCCAATGAAGAAGATGAGAGAAAATGTCCTGGCAGCAGGCAAGATCTGGATTAAATTCCACAATGAGCTCAAGTAACCATTTCCCCCATTTGTCTCCAATTTCTAACTTCAAATAGTTATAAACACGGAATGTGACTATGTCAGACCCAATGCTTTGGGCACAAATGTGTAAGATGATGTATTAATGTTTGTATGAAAATAGTGGTCTTATTTTTCTCATCTTTGGGTCATCAGAGACCGAATGTACAAATGAAGATGCAGATTGGAACGCTGGTGTCCAATCGTGCTAAATCTATGTGGTAATTTCCCAGGAATTTTTAATTTACAATAGGCAGTTACCTTGCTCCCTGGGACCCTGTGTGGATATCTCTAATGCTGATGTCCAAAGATGTGCAGGTTAGGTGGATTGGTCATGCTAAATTGTCCGCAGTGTCCAGGGATGTTCACAGTACTTGAATAGGGATTGGATAGGGTAGGGGGATGGGTCTGGGTGGGATGCTCTCTGGGGGATTGGTGTGGACTTGATGGGCTGAATGGCTTGCTTCCACATTATAGGGATTCTGTGATTCTATGGTTTAGTGTAGGGGACTTCAGACAGTTCTGTGATATTCTCCTGAATAATGAGCCTGGAAAAATTTGACAGAATTTGCATCTGCATCCCCATACCAATCCTCCTAATCCCCTTTGTCACCCTGAACTCCTAACTAACTCTCCCATTCAAGCCCAATCATTGTCCCAAATTGACCAGACTCACTACTCCTTGACCTGACCATCTCCAGATCCAACCTGTTTACCCTTCTAACCACATATTCAACAAATATGCTCTTATACTCTCCCAGACCTGACTACCCTCCAAACAACCAAATTAACCCTCTAACCCAATCTAACTAGTCCCTCAACCCAACTTGACAATCCCCAACCCCAAACCACACCTAAGGAACGAACCCAAGAATGTCTGTCACTTATTTTGTTTGTTGAGTAGAGGTAACCCAGGCCAACAGTGAATGGCAGCAGGTTGGAGTGTTACATGTAACATGTCATTGGCTAGGACTGGCAAGGTGCATTTGAATGAGAATCACACCCCAGCTCCCTGAGGAACCTGCAGGCAAACCCGACAGGATTTTGCTTATCACAGCCCCCTCCTCCTGTTAGACAATAGCCTCATCCAACACTGTGTGTACGTGTTCTTTTCATTGACAAAGAACAGGCCTCTGGCTGTTGTTATATTCAATATTATTTAATTACTATTTTCTTTTTAGAGTAGATTTGAAGCAGAGTGAGACTTCTGTATGCCACACAAACTCTTCCCTCCTATCTTCCTAAGGTGACAAACACTTGGGTGTTCATTGTGAAATTCCTTACACCAAGTTGGAATCCATCACTGACCCAGTGAAAAATGCATGCAGTGATGGTGAAGATACAATGCAGGGAGATGGAAGGCCACTTCAAGGTTCTCTCTCTCATAAGGCTGCGGGGTCCTTCCTTGCTACCTCCACAGATTATTACCTCAATTCAGTTGGCTGTCCCTGGATGCAGTGAAAAAAATATCAGGGAAGTCTTCCAGGGTATTGCTTGTCCATTAACATTTATATTATGGCTGGGCAATGACTGGGCAATAAATCCCTCAATGAGGATGTGAAATTGAATTGGGATCCAGGGAGCAAAATCATGAGCTTTGTACCTGGTATTTACTACTATCGTGACCGCTATCCTGCCCAATATGAAATGAGATAAGGAAGGCAAGTCAACAACTGGGCAGAGAACTTATTTTTGGAACATTGATTGAGGGGCAAGGATTGACCAAAATTTTGAGGAGCTCTCCCTTCTTCTTCTTAAAAAAAAAAGGATGAGGTAGAGATGCCTGAGTTGGACTGGGGCGGACAAAGTCAGAAGTCACACGACACCAGGTTATAGTCCGACAGGTTTATTTGAAATCACAAGCTTTTGGAGTGCTCCTCCTTTGTCAGGTGAAGTCATTTCTCCTGATAAAGGAGCAATGCTCTGAAAGCTTGTGATTTCAAATGATCATGTTGGAACATAACCTGGTGTTGTGTAAAAATAAGGATATAAGAATTAGTCATGGTCTTTTGCATTTAATGACCCATTTAAAAGATGGAGCCTCTGACTGTGCAGCACTCCCTAGCTAGACAGTCAGCCTGGATTCTATGCTTGAGTGATTGATTCCGAGAGAGTGCTGATAACTGAACTGCAGCTGACATTTCTGTTAATTTCCAAATGTCTCAACTTGCAGATTGTAATAGATCATTGTGCCGTGATTTCAGACTTTCAACTAATGAGGTGACAGTCTTATTTTTACCTCGTTGAACCATTTGCTAATGTGTCAGGTCACAGAGGAACACAAGCAACCAAATTGGAATAGCATCAATATGACTTGGTCACCTGGTAAAAACACCAAAATCTTCAGGTTCAGTAGTCACACAACCCTCCTTACAAACAATTATTTACTATTCAGGCATATTTTTAGACAAAGACTTTATGGTTTAATGTTAAAGGAAGGCGGTCTGTCCTATACATCAGATCCTATTCAAAATAAGGCAGAATTATTTGTGTTTTACAAACTTACCTCAGAGATAAGATCATGTCAATATAATAAGTGCTTGTTATCGCTGATTCGCACTTGGGTATTACATCAGCACAAGAAATTTCTAACTGACATAATTATCAGGAAATGAAAATGTTATGATGTTGTGATATACTGGACCTTTCCGGTGTTGATTATTTGATGACAAGATAGGCTAGTAAACTACTCACAAACTGGCAAAGTACAGTCATTCGCCTAGTCATCATTCCTGAACTCTACCTTCATAAATCCACAAAACACTTCAACTGCACTCTGATCTTGTGGCAAGGGCTTTTGACAGAAGGGTGGGAAACTAACAATTTCGCTGCCTGCATTGATGCAAAGAGTAAATGGCACATTAATGTGCTGCTTTCCCTTTGGGTTTTATAATGGCAGCCAGTTTATCCCCACACTGGAGTGCTGTATACAAATTGAACAGCCTTGGTTACAAACAAGACAGCTGTTCTAATCAGCTGTTAACCTTCAGGACACAAATTAAAGAGCGTGATATAGAAATTGTCTTTGTTGCATTTCTGGGAGTACTTTTATTTTACGTACCATTTGGGATTAGTTAAGCACTATGTTGTTGTTGTATAACCAGTCTACTACACAGACGTCACATTTGCATTAACTTTTGATTGAACTTTGGTGTAAAATGCCAAGTGCAAAGCCTCCTTCGGTAGAGTTTCCATTCCAGCTGCTTCACTTTGGAGTGAATCCAAAGACATTCCTTCCGAATTCACCATTTGAAGTCTACAGCTTGTGTTGAAGTAACAAGGGCTCGATGTTGGTGGTGCCACTGATGTGACTTGAGAGTTACTGCATGATCTTTGAAGTGCGCATGCTCACTGTGTGGTTAAAAACTGCTGATGCTGGAGATACATCTCTTATCGGAGTGAAATTTGGAATGGGCCGTGGGCTGGGGGGGGTGAAGTGCAAGTATAATGGATCCTAATGGCCTACCCACAGCTCAACGTCTCAGCCCACTCCACCTCCATAGAGTCCCCAATTCCTTCCTAATCAAAAGCCCTGGACTTTCTGCCTGGTGTCCATGATCCCTGTGTAATGGCCAGTCTTGTGCTCCAGTCCTGCTAGGACTACTCAGTAATTAGATGGGCTGACAACTTTCAGGAACTGGGCTTCTGCTACCTATGGGGTGTGGGTTTGGGGGATATTCGGGAGAGGGGGTTGGTAAGCATTCTGACTGAATGGTAGTCTTAGCTATGTTGGAATTCAGTAGTGGGCACTGCTGGGACTGCAAGATGATACAGAAAGGAGTAATGACCACTGTAGACAAGTAGGGGAGGGTCAGAAGGGTGGGGTAAAGTGGTATTTAGGGGCCAGGGTTTGGATGGCAGGCATGCAGGAGGGAAGGGGCTAGCGGACTGGGGTTAAGGATGCATTTATTGTATACAAGTGCTCCTGATCAATAGGACCCTCTCGCCTATTTACTTTACAAGGGGCAACCATTGTACTCTGCCCTGTATGCCATTGCCCAGCATTTTAGCCATTTTAATCAACCTGTACAGACACATTATGGCAAAGCTCTAGAGCTGGTGGGGATTGAACCCAGGCCTCCTAGTCCAGAGATAGGAACATTATCATTAGATCTCCTTGCCCATCATTTTATGAGAGTAGACGCAGAACTAACTCTTTAATTTCCAATTAATTGGGCAGTTAAGTACCTAAATGGGCCTAAGGGTGGGGCAACCTGGTTGCAAATTACCTAGCGTGGCAGATTGGGGGTGGGCAAGAAGGAGGTGGGCAGGGCAGCTGACATTTGGCATGCCTCTTTCCCCAAACTCAAAATATGTCAAGCAGGAGCTCTATAAAATCCAGCTGCACATTTCTAAGGAGGCCAATAGCTCAGTTGCTGATCTGGCTCTGTTCTGTAATTCGTAGGAGGAATTTACCATCAGAAAAAGTGTAGAGATTTTCACTAACGCCTCATCAGAATCATTGAGGGAACTGGCTCTGCAGTCCCACTTCTGCCTTCACATACCTGCTCTTGGCCTCCAATTTGCCAGCAGTTATGTTGTTCAGTTGGTAATTAGTACCCCTAGCACATCATATTGGCAAGACATGGGGCTGAGTAGAAGCATGTACACTTCCATAAATCTCAAAATCTCACAGATTGTAAAATTACCCGCTCCCAATTGTCTTTCCTTGAGACTACTCCCACCACAGAGTTCCATTTAACTCACTCATATTACAACTATAGAATCCGTACAGTGTAAGCAGGCCATTCAGCCCATCAAGTCACACTGACCCTCTGAACAGCATCCCACCCAGACCCACGTCCCTACCTTATTCCTGTAACCCTGTATTTCCTGCGGATAACTCACCTAGCCTACACATCCCTGGACAATAAGATCTTCTTTATTTAGACAAAATCCTAATTTCAACAACTTGATTCAATTGTTCAGAAGGCAACTCTGCCAATGCTGGTAATTTGAACTAAAAACACAAAACATTGGAAAATCTTATCAAGTCTGGTTGGGTATGAGGAGACACAAACAGAGTTTATTGTTTCAGGTTGAAATAGACTTTGCTCCAGAATGGTTCTTTGGTTCTAAAGAACTTGTATTCACCATGAATCATTGGACTTGATGGGAGAAGGTGAGTACTAGGAGTCAGGAGACTTCATCAGAACATAGGGACATAAATGTTAGAGCAGAAGTCGGCCATTCAGCCCATCAAGTCTGCTCTGCCAATCATTGAGATCATGATTGATAGGATAATCCTCAACTCTATCTTCTTGCCTTCTCCCCAGAGCCCTTGATCCCCTTGATAATTAAAATTCTGTTCATCGGGAGAAAGTGACAGCAAAAGGCAGGATTTTCATTCTGGGGTGGGGGTCTGGGCAGATGGTAACAGGAGATGGGCCACCACTTCAATGGTCAATGAGTGGAGAGGGCCTGATACAGCTTGTTGGATCAAGGAGCAGGATTGTCAGAGTGAATGAGGTACTGTAAGTTGTAAGTTACATTTTTCTTCCATACTTTTAAAAATTACTTTAGTTGAGCTGTTATTCAGTTGTCAATGACAAATTTTAGCAATGTAAAAGATTTCAACTTAGAGTATGTTTTAATCTTTGTGTTTTCCTGATAATGAATATCGGACAGAATTCCATTTAAAGTTGTGATTTCTAGAAACACAACAACAACTTTAAGTGAAGACTGATTATATTTCACATGTGTCCATGTGGCCTCCTGTAACTGAATTGATGTGGTCTTCTGTAGATAGGCCAGGGCCATCAGAGCTAGAGGTTCCATGACCCAGTGTTGGGGCTGCACAGTTGAAAGGATGCAGTCCCATACATGAATTGGCCAGTTGACGGTTGTGCCAGTGTCAGGCCTCTTTAATCGATGGTCAATGTTGAGGCACCTTCAGCTGCCTACCTCAGCAGATCTCCTGGTGGGCCAGATTGACGTCACAGAGGTCCCCTCTTACCCGGTCTGCCCCTTTGCGTGCCTGCTGATAATCTTTCAATTTTATTCTTTCAATTTTTGACTAGCACAGAAATGACCAGTTATGAAGCCTTGGTCTATTAGGTTGACAATGTTAGTTGACTTGGGACCCCCATATGGAACTGACAGTGGTGCCCCAACACCTGTCAGAAAATTAAATCTATTTTTTCAGGAAGCAAACATTTCACTAGATGTAATACAAGATAGATCTTTAGTAGGGGGAGACCAAATGGTATAATCGATGGTCTACTAATTCAGAAATTCAGGTAATGTCCTGGGGACTTGGGTTCAAATTCCACCACGGCAGATGGGGGCATTTGAGTTCAATAATAATCTGGAATTAAAAATCCACTGATGACCATGACTTTGTCGGTTTCTGGAAATACCCATCTGGTTCAGAGTTTCCTTCCCTGAACGACATTATTCACCCTTGCCTGGCCTGGCCTACCTGTAATGCCAGACCCACAGAAATGTGGTTGACTTTCAACTGCCCTCTGAAATTGTCTAGAATTTAGTTAGTCACTTAGCTCAAAGGCAACTAGGGACAATAAATGTTGGCTCACCAGTAACTCCCATATCCCATAACTAAATTTTTTTTTAAAAAGCAGGTACAGAGACAAGGAAAGGGAACAGGGCTGAAAAAAAGGAAGGTCTGTTATAGGGTGAAAGGCTCAATTGTTTTCTGTTAACCAATGAGATAGTACTTCATTTTCCAAATAAATTGCTTAATATAAATATGTCTCAAAAATTGAATTACAGCCGCACAAAGGATTTCCTACAGAAATGTAGTTGGTTTAATGGGAATGTCTCTAATCTCAGAATGACCAATTAAAAGGATTAGTTTTGTTAATAATTTAGAGTAATAAAGGTTCAATAGAGAATCAACTGATGTTGAACTTTATATCTCCTTATATTTTTGTACTAGATTTCACCTGCTATTTCAAGGCTGAGCTGATATTAAATACATAAATTTTATTTTACTTTGCAAGACAAGGCATTACTTGAACACTCTTTTCGATCAGGTACTTGACACAAACCACAGTCATTTCCCTGGAGGAAGTGGGAGGATTTCGGAAGGTACCTTGAAATGAAAGGAGTTGGGAGAAGGTTGGGGGACGGGCTGAGCAAGAGACAAATCTAAATCAAAGCATGCTAACAGTGGGAAAGAGCAGAAGTTTGTAACACAGTAAGTAGCTGATGTACTTCGAAAAGGGCACGGTCCCAAACTAAGCAGGCATTAAAAACAGGAAATCGCTGGAAATAATACTTGATAGAAAGGATTCACGGGAAGCTTAAATTATCAGCATATCTCCCCCCAGGTGACATCAATGATGTCCGGAATCAGAAATAAAGATTTGCAACACTTTTTTTTGTCAGGCCTGATTTGCTCCTGTAGTTTAGTTATTAAACCAGATTAGTTTGCAAAAAGTCAGCTTGACTGTGTAGTTTATATAAATTGTAGTTGATTTCTTACTGAAAGTGAACGTGCTAAAGTTAGAAGTAAGCATTGTAACTGTGGGGAGAAGCAAAACGGAAAAGTAACATATATTTCCAAACATTTTCCCTTACCGTTTTAAATACATCTTGCTGCTGGCCCGCACAGAATCATGACTCCAGCAGTTGTCTAAAACTCTATTTAATGATCTATATGCGAGTTGTATGATCAATCTTTTGATGTAGACGTTTAGAAAAATACTCAGGTTCGTGAAATGAATCAGTCACATCACACCTTTACTGGTCTGAGGATTATGATTGGCCCAGATGTTATTTTCATATGTATATATTTATCTTCACTATTAACGTATGGTAAACATATAGAGCTGTAAGTCATAACACTTGGGGAAGGAGAATTTACAGCTTTTATGATCATAATCTTACAGGCTATTCTACTTAATTATAGTGCTGAGTTTTAATCATCAAGAAAAAATGATTTAGGATATGTTTGTTATAACATGATAACAATTACTAATACCAAAGTCAACTGAACCTTATCAAAATAGTTAGACCTAGAAAAACCAACAAGCTAGAAAGTGAGTTTGTAGAATTCTTACAGCTAAAGTCACTTCGATCAAAATAATGTTTACATACTAAAGCTACTTTTGCCATGAAATCACATAGAGGATAAAGGAATTTCGTCTGGATATAGCAATGTGTCCATTACGAATATTACACGGTGTGATTTCAAGGCATTTTATTGCTAACCTCTGTGGTGGTTCTTCCTTTGTGGCCTTCCTAACAGGATTTATTGGCATTCTTACCTGCTCCAAAGATGGCTCCTCGACTGAGCCATGAAATCCTCTTTCTGGCTAATGTGTAGCACAATAGCAGACCTGCCATTTTAGCTTTGTTAATGCTGGTACTTTATTTTTTAAAAAGTCTTTCAGCGATAGCTTCGCCACAGACTGCGATGATTCAGTGAGTTGTTACAGCATCAGCAATCCGTGGAAATTGAAGCTGGCAGATGTGCAGAAAGCCTAGCTTTTCTCCTAATTGTTGCCGTGTTCTCTATATGGTGCAACCATCCAGCTGCATTTCACTTCTGTGGAAGCAATATTTTCAGAAGCTTTGACAACGTTGTGGTGGTCCTGTCACAGAAAACTTGTTTTTAGGGGTGGGGTGGTAGTCATTTGAAAATTTCAAAGCTGAGATTGATAGATTTTTGTTGGGCAAGGGTAATAACACATACAGAACCACAATGGGTCCATGACATTAATAGTTAACTGTCGAATTCTGTTTTCTAATACTCCAGTGAAACATGATATTAAAGGCACTATTCGCAAGGAATCAAGGGCTACGGGGAGAGTGCGGGTAAGTGGAGTTGAAATGCCCATCAGCCATGATTAAATGGCGGAGTGGACTCGATGGGCCAAATGGCCTTACTTCCACTCCTGTGTCTTATGGTCTTATATAACTGCAAGCTGATGTGGCTAAATGGAAGATTTTGAAGGGCTGAATGTCCTTCTCTTATTTTTTATGGAACAAATGTTCTCACATTTTAGCCTTAGACTTTGCAGTTCCAGTCCAGAATGTAACACATTCTCAGGGCAGATTTATTATAAAGGATTTACAATCTACAACCTTCACCTTGTTCATTCAATGTGCTAACCTTGATAAGGTTATTTCAAGGCACTAATCTTGATAAGCACCGGGGCGGGAATTTTCCATGTGTTGGAATTGGGCAAGGCGGACCATAAGCATTGGCCTTAAAGCAAGACTTTGAGTGGAACTTCGTAGGTGTTTTGACCACTGTTTCTGAAACACCCATGTAACTTAGATTTCTGGTGTATTTCCAAGCAGCCATCCTATCCGTTCAGCTTATGTTGAATGTTTTGGCTTCTCTGGTTCACTGAAAAAACTTTGCTGAAGCCGCCATGCTGCCAACATCTGAATAGATTGGAGCTGAGTTATAGAGAGCTGGATGATTTGGCTGGGTGCCATCAGATGTTCAAACCTCTGCTGACTAGTTGACCTTCCAGAGATTCTGACAGCATGCACTGCTGGCTGGACAAAACCGAGGTGTGTAGCTTCTCACCACTACACTTACAGTAAATGGTTTTCGACTTGGCAGTGAATCTGCACATCTGGTTTAGTTTAGGTGGCTTGTGCTTTGTAAGACAGTGCAAGCTTCAGCTATGGAGCCAACAGTCCATGGTTCTCTACCGACACACGCCTACACTTTCCTCTGCTTGTTCCGCACCTGCCCAAATACATTAGTTTCCAAATCATAATTATTCTTGGTGGGGGGGGCAGCAAATGATGTGTATGTGCTGCTTTATTTTGATCGTAGTTGAACTGTCCCCTGTGTCTGGATGTGCAGTAGAAGTAATTTGGTTATTCCTTCAAGGAGTACTCAGCCCTGATATTTCTCTTCATTCTTTTACACCCTACAAGAAGCTGAAGCAGGCCCAAGGCCGAATGTTAGTTAGGCACGTGATTTTCCTGTGGGTTTTGGCACCTGAGCATTCTGACTATGCTGTTGCCTAATGGTGGAAACAATTTAGCAATATTCCCAGAGGCAAACTTATAATCTGCCTCCTACAAGCTTGTCATCCAATCCTTAAAGGGAGGCAGTGGCCTCGGGTTATTATTGCTGGACTGTTAATCCAGAGACCTAGGTAATTTTCTGGGTTCAAATCCCGCCATGGCAGATTGGGGAATTTGAATTAAAAAAAATATGATGACCATGAATCCATTGTCAATTGTCAGAATTGTTTCACTAATGACCTTTAGGGAAGGAAACTGCCATCATTACCTGATCTGGCGTACATGTGACTCCAAACCCCCAGCAATGTGGTTGACTCTTAACAGTCCTGTGGGCAGTTAGGGATGGATAATTAATGCTAACCAACCAGCGATGCCCTCATCCCAAGAATGATTAGAAAAAAGAAATCAAAGATAGTGGTTGAAGTGGAAAAGCAGCTGGATCAAATTATAACTTAATATCCTGGATTGCCAAGGGGGAAAGGCTCCATGGAAAGGATGGCAAACCCATTAATGGATGACAGGGAAGGCCTTTCCTCCCTCCTATGCCCTTTTTGGGACATGGAGACTCCCCCACCCCCTACTCCTGCTCCCATCACTAGCACCCTCCAGACATCGTTTAACTTAGCCCCTCACCATGTTACCAGCCCTGTGCCTCCTCCGTTTGCCTGCCACACTAACCATGGGAAAACTCTGTAGTAATTCTTAAATGCCCAATAAAAGTGAAGCTTATTCACCCTTGGCAGTTGTGCTTTTAAATGCAGAGGAAAACAAAATAGTCATAGAGATTACCTTTCATCATTCAGATTCTCATTCTTGGCGCATTTTTCTATGGCATGTTCCCAACTGAACCATTTGCCTGCCTTTTATACTCCCAGGTTAGAAGAGCATCCTAATTTGCATAAATGATCTTATAAGATCAATTTAGGTGATACCATTCTGATATTTTCAACAATTCTTAAGTTTGTGCACCACTATCAATACATATCTCTCAAAAGTCTATGTCACAGATAGTCACTCTCTCAGTCTGTTACATCCTTTATCCTTTTATAGGTCTTAAAGCTGTTTACAGACATTCCTGATTATGACTGTTATGTAGGACAGACCTGGACAAACTACAGTATGTGGGAGGTATTGATCTAGCCTGCAGCTGCACCAGCTTCTAACAGAAGTACTTCAAAGTAAGTTTTTGTTGGCCCACAATGGAGCCCTGGATGTGGTTGTTTCTCAGGGAGCATGTGGAAATGCATGGAAGAGCAGCACACGTTAAGTGTGCATTCAAGACTGCTGCAGTTTCGACTTGCATCTCAGTTTTCTAAGCATGAAGCACTGGAAAAGAAAAACTTCAATTTATTTTTCATCTCCGTTCTAAAGCGCTTTTTGAAAAGTTAACTCTCAAGTAGTTCTGTTTCCCCATTTTTTCTCATTTTGGCACCTAAAGGTCCTGAAAAGCTCCTTGCCCTTTTACTCAAGCAATGATTAGATTTAGATTTAAATTTTATTGTCACATCTACAAGAATACAGGAGTACAGTAAACTGTAGGCATTATTGCCCATGTTCTGCCATCTTCTATGACTAATGAACAGGTGCCATTGCTCCACTGCCTTTAGATGGGGCACAGAAAAGGAGTACATTTGTTTTATTTACTGTAATGCCTCATTACGACGTTTTAAACTCACATGTAGTTTTGTTTCCACATTTTTCTCATTTCTCGCTGAAGTTTGGTTCTAGGAGTGTTAGCAGTCCTTTTAGTGCGTTTGTGGAGCAGCCATTCTCCCTAGGCAAGTCTGCACGCCGAATATTGCCAGGCTATTTGGTGTGGGGCTAACCTTGCCTTCTCCAAAACCATTGCAGACTTTCAAAAATGTGTAACCATGATTTCTTTCATCCCTGACCCTCTAATGAAGTTAAGGAAAGAAATACAGCACTTGCTGCTGTGCTGGTTTAGATCAGCTGGCTGACCGTGCAGTCCTGAAGTTGAACCTGGGATCTTCAGGTCTGCATTTGTATAGCAACAGAGAATAGAGTGCCTGGAAACACTTGAATGATTATATATCAACAGTATAATAAACAGTCTTCCATCTGTGTGTCAACATTTTGCTTTGTGAATTTTTATAGCCACTTATATAATTGTAACAAGGATGAGAAAGTGCAGTTAACTGATAAGATGAGTGAAGCTGGGACTGATCGCTTTAGAGCAGAGAAGATTGTGAGCAGATTTAATAGAGGTTTTTGAAATCACGATGGATATTGATTTGGTAAATAAGGGGAATCTGTTTCTAGTGGTGGTAACCAAAAGATACTGATTTATGGTGATTGGCAAAATAACCAGAGAATTGTAGATTTGTAGCCTCAATCAAACCTGATCTATAATTCTGTCTGGATAAGACATTGAAATACAGTCGTAGAAATGCTGCAATATCCATTGTGAGTTCCAAGATATATATGACTGAAAGTCTGTACAAGCAATCTCGGTTACCTCTCAATCAGTTCTTACATCTCAGTGAAAGGATACTGGGAAACAGTGCATTTTAAAAACTGGTGCACACTTTCAAAGGTGAATGTAGAAATAGAAATCAGTCTGTCGTACGTTTGCCTCTGAGTCAGATGATTCTAGCTTTAACTCCCACTGCAGGACGTGTGCACAGAAATTAAGGATGATAAGGCAGTGCTGCACTATTGAGATACCAACTTTTAGATGAGTTATAGATTCAAATATATCATTAGGTCAGAACATCAAATGCCACTTTCACTGTTATGTGGAGGCCAGATCACTGCTTCAATTCTTTGCTTCATTTAAACTTCAGTGGCTGCAATCCACTGAACCTTTAACAACCTATAATGAAATAGTAAAAGACAGGTGTTCATCAGCATGACACTGTAAGGATGCTGAAGGATTACAGAATGCAGGAATATAAGAGAAAGAAATGATATAACAGAACATTTTCCAACATTCAGTCAACAACTTCGAGGAAAACTACAATCCAAAGAAACTGGACGAGATTATGCTTCTTTATATGAATATAAGTCCTCATATATCTGCAAGGTGGCATGAGGAAATTCTAGTTTGATGTGCGCACCAGGATTTTCTCTGCTGAAGTACAACAAATCTTGTTACATCCCAGCAAACTGATCAGCTCCTTGTTATGGATTTTCAGAACAAAAATGACACTGGATTGGATGCTGCCGTAAAGAGGACTGACCAACTGCATAGTTCACATTCACGTTTGCAGAATGCTACAAAGTAGGAGGTCATTCAGTCCTGTATCTGTGCTAGCTCTCCAAATGAGGATCTCACTAAATTCCACTCTCCTGCCTTCCTCTGTAGCTCGATGCATCATTCCTTTGCAAATAACCATCTCATTCCCTTTTGAATGTTTCGATTCAAGCCACACAGAAAGTACATTCCACAACCTAATGGCGTGCTGATGGGGTTCGTCATATAGGTTTTGCTGCTTTTATGATTTACTTTAAACCTTTGTTTTATTAATCTTGATTCTTTCATGAAATGGAACCTGTTCGCCTTGTCTACTTCAGAACTCTTATAATTCTGAATACTGGAATCGCATCTCTTCTCAGCCTTCTCTTATCCAAAGAGAACAGTCTGAGCTTCTCTAAGGTATAACCATAACAGAAATTTCTCTTCCCTGGAGCCATTCTCATAAACCATTGCACGCTCTCCATTGCTCTCACATGCTTTCTAAAGTGTGGCACTCAGAACTAGTTGCAATACTCCAGTTGATGCAGACCTAGTGTCTTATATAAGTTTAACTCAATCTCTTTGCCTGTATGTCACCATTAGGAAACCATATGCTTTACTATCCATGTCCTCAACCTGTCCTACCACCTTCTACGACCTAGTACATAAAGTCATACAGCATGAAAACAGACACTTTGGTGCAACCAGTCCATGCTGAATGTAATCCCAAACAAAACTAGTCCTACCTGCCTGCTTCTGGCCCATAAGCATCCAAACCTTTCCTAGTCATGTACTTATCTAAGAGTCATTTAAACATTATAACTTTACCCACATCCACCACTCCCTCTGGATGTTCATTCCACATGCAAACCACCATCTGTGTGAAAGATTTGCCCCTCATGTGTGCTCCTCTCCTTGTCTTTTTTCTTTAAATTGCTCCCATCTCACCATAAAAACATGCCCCCTAGTCTTGAAATCCCCCATCCTAGGGAAAAGATAACTACAATTAACCCTTTCTATACCCCTCATGTTTGAATAAACCTCTATAAGGTCACCTCTCAACCTTTTATGCTCTAGTCAAAAAAGTCCCAGCCTATGCACGCTAGATACCATTACTGCTGCATGTCATTTATATTGTACATGATAATTTCATTATTATAATGCCTCATTATTATGGCATAACTATTAAGTAATATGCTCATTTGTACCAAAATTTATCTTTGTTTTAATTGTTTAATTCTTATGCCTTTATGATATTCCTACCACCATGTTATTTCCAAATCCAGATGTGGCCAGCTGGCCCAAGCTTTTGCCTGATGTTTGGAGAATGGATGCTCATGGGTCAGAGAAAGACGCTGCTGATTGCCAGCTCTGATTTTCTTGGAATAAAATCTATTTTCCCCTTGTTCTTGCTTTATTTTCATTCTCTGCTGGTTATGTTTAAATGAAGGTCCCTGAAGAGCTTTCTCTATTTTCGTCGCATTGACCAGTTTCCTTGTGATGTCCTCCAAGCTGCTAATCTGTGAATTTTCAAGTTTTGATTCTGATTACCTCTCAAGTTATCCTTTGACACAGATTATATTACACTACCAAACACTACAGTAATTATAAAGTATGATGAATTATTTCTTGTCTGTATCCTACTCTTTCTTCATCAGGGGGCTTTTACATTTATATGTTTACACATTTTTGTGACATGGGAGAAAGCAATTTGTCGCATTCATTCACTCTTTTACTTAAAAAGTCTCAAAACATTACACACAAAATTCCCAAATAATTCAATTGAATGATGGTTTCTGTCACACTTAAGTGACTACTGCACTGCAATGTCGAACATTTACAAAGTTTCCTATTTTAGCAAGAATCTCTATTTTATCTGAGCTTAAATAAGGGTTGGCACAGTGGCTAGTACTGCTACCTCACAGCACCGGGGATCTGGGTTTAATTCCACCCTCAGGTAAATGCCTGTGTGAAGCTAATACATTCTGCATGCGTTTCCTCCATGTGCTCAGGTTTCCTCCCAGTACCCACATTAGGTGAATTGGCCATGCTAAATTGCCCATAATGTGCAGGCTAGATGCATCAGCCACTGGAATGTAGGATGATGGGGATTGGATGGGATGCCCTTCAGAGGGTTGGCATGGACTTCATGGGCTGAATGACTTACTTCCACCCTGTAGGGATTCTATGAATATGTACGTCATTATCTTAATAGCTAAAGTTGTAATTAATCATACATTTTAATGTTGTTTACATGATACAAAATACACAAAAATGATGTTTGTTGGAAGAGATCAAGCCAGAACAAATATTTGCATTTAATGCTGTTACAAAGAATGTTCAATAAAGTTTAAGATGAGACTGTAGATATGCTAAACCAGGTGTAGAGCCTATAGAGTGAGAGATGGCCTCCTAGAAAGGTCCCATATCCTTTGACTGTATCAAGCTCCAGTGGAAGTAGCTCCTTGGTTCTTTTACTTTTGCTGCCTTTGTGTCAGTGCATTTTCAAATTTACAGCAAACAAAAGTGGCGATATAACAACACTCATGCTCCATTTTAAACAAGTGACATTGAAGCTCCAAAATTTGCAGTTTGATGTCATTGTTTCCTGCTTCCACATTAACTAACTTTCACTTCCTTTAACCATTATCTCTGAACCAGGAGGTGAGGTCTCAGAATGTCTAAGTAGCAATATATTCAACATTGTATAGGAAAACATGACATTCAAAATGCTCTAGAGGAGGTTGTGAGTTATATAGTAATTTTGTTCTCTCATTAAATATTTGTGAAAATTGAGATTATAAAGCTCTCAAATCAGAAAATGGCCATTCAGTGCATCTTCTCTGTGTTGGTTCTTTGCCAGAGCAATCCAAGGTAATTCTACTGTCTTACTCTTTCTCTATCACTGGTATTATCCTTTGTTTCAAATACTTGTTTGATTTTTCAATCAAACAATGTAATGGTCTCACCTTAACCATTCCAGTGACAAAGCTTTGGCTATTATCCTTGTCTATTGGTATGTTTTCTAATATTGAGGCTCTGCCATTCTTTTGAGGTCAATCCACATATCTCAAAGACTTTAAGAAGATCTACTGGACCTGCAAACACTAGTAAGAGGTTTCATTTGTGGTTGATGTATACTTTGCGTTATTGGATTTAAAATCTGTTCTATGTCTGTTGACTAGGACATTTTTAGTGATTTAAGAGCATGGTGATGGCCTAATGGTATTATCTGTTAATCCAGAGACTCAGGTAATATTCTGGGGACCCGGGTTTGAATCCTGGCGTGACAGATGGTGGAATTTTAATTCATTGAGAAAAAGACTGGAAGTATGAGTCTAATGATGACCACCAATTCTTCGAATGTCGAGAAAAATGCATTTGGTTCACTAATGTCCTTCAAGGAAGGAAACTGCCATCCTTACCGAGTCTGGTCTATACATAACTCCAGATACCCACAGAGCCAATGACTCTTAATTACCGTCTTGGCAATTAGCAGTGAGCAATAAATGCTGGCATTGCCAGTGATGCCCTGATCCCGTGAATGAATACTTTAAAAATAACAAGCATATTGCACTACATATTTATTGTGCAGGTCTAGTTGGATATACAAACTACACACAATGTTTACAATGTCTACACACACAATTGACTTTCATTGAATGCCTGATAGTTGATTGTAATTTGTGCACATGATCCAATTTTACAACTGCGCTCTCAATTTCCCTTGCTATGCTTCTTTCCTCACCAGTTAGTTAATCCCTTGAATGAATAGAAAGATAAGCATCAAGGATGAATAAAGTTCTCTATGTGATGATGTTAGCTTGACGAATTGGACTCAACTGCCTTTGAGGATCAGGAGAAACCCTATAAAAGTTTGCCTCGCCTGGGAGATTAAGTAAATTAGAAAGAGTCAGTGACAAGGCCAATTATACAAGTTTTTTTTTGTTTGGAAGGATGGCCTTAGTGATCTAAGGGAACTTCCTGAGTTTGCGATACTGACAGGGAGTCTTGCTTGTTGGCCACACACACTACAGAACTGTGGCTGGAAAATAGTGGGGACCATGCCAGTGTTTTCTCGGTATGTGCGCTTGGCAGGCAAGTTTCTGTGCCAGCTATGCGAACTCAAAAAAAACTGTACCGAATGTGCCAATTGCCAGGAGATTAGTGAAAGAATTGTGTCTGTTTTGGGTTTTCATCTTTATTACCTTCGGTGTGGGGGAAGGTTTTGAAGTCAGTGGAAACAAGTATATATTTCTCCAGAGGAAATTGGATGTAATTTAGAAGTTCACTGATTTACAGCAAAGAAATTAAACGAGACAGTGTATAATGCAAAGATTTGTTTTAATAGACACCTTGGAGTTATAATAAAACATTGTTACATTGTTTTTTGCCTGACAGTTTGTTAATACTCCTATTCACATAATCAAACACAAAAGGAAAAATTTGTATCCACCTCCTTCTTCCTTAGTTGTGAATTTAATTGTGCATCTGTCATTAACATTGCTGTGGAAATAGTTTATTTCATCAGGATGAATGACTACATGCGTGCCATCCTTATACTGCTGCCAACTTTTTGGGAACAGTTTTCCTGATGCTTTCATAGCGTTGGAAGTGCTGGAGTTGAGTTTTGCAAGCCCATTCCGAAAGCATTAAAGTTTGTTCATAACTGTCATTGCTAAATGAGATGTGGTTAGTAGACAGGCTAAGGCTTTTACAGTGGCACTGAGAGGGAAGTGAACATTTGTTGGAATTCCTGTGCATGTTTTGATATTGCTTCTATCAGTGAAATGGTTTCCTGTGCTAGATTGTTTACATACATGGATGTAATATCAAAAGAGATTATTGCTTCATCCTCTCCAATACTTAGGCTTGTGATGTGTTCAGCAAAGCGGGAGGAAGCTGTGGCCATGCTTTCACTTCCTGACAATATGGTCTAGGAATCACTGTAAGATATTTGGCAGCAACCGATGAGGCTGTGCCAGCACATGAAATGATGGATCAAGCTGGAATAGTTTAAAAAAAAATCCCACACTGATGCAAAACTATTTGAATCGAATATATACAGCAAAAATCACTGCTAAAGCAAGCAAAATGATCAGGAAAATTATAGCACATGGGTGTGTCCTTTTTATTTATTAGTATTTTTAAAACTTCATAAAAGAGAAAACAAAGTTGTCAGAAATTGGAGTCTCAGTTGTACTTCTGCCAGTTCCAACTTCCATAGGTTGACTGCATGTCAACAAAAATACAAAGCTGTGCCAGGACAAATCGTAAGATAGTGTCTCAATAAAGTTTTCAAATCTTCATTCCATTGCAGTCAACAAGATAAAATTATATTGTGCTTCTCTCTGAAGAAAATGGCAAAAAAGCATTTTTCATCAACGAGGAAAGGCACGTGATGGAGCCTGAGCATACAGAGAAATGAGATGGCTGGAGATGTTAAGTTAGCAAACTGAAGGAATAAGTCAAGTAGACTTTTTGAAAGCAGGCATGTTACACGGTGCAATACACTGGTGAATAATTCCAGATGTAGGAACGTAATAGCTGAACACAGCAATTTTAAATAATGGGGTGGGTGAAGCAAAGTTTGGGGAGAAGTGAATTTAAGCAAAGATGTATGTACAATCAAATACATCATTGAAATATGGAGAAATTATTTGAAAACAAAATCTTAAGTTGAAATATTCAGGTAGTGTGTGATTAAACTTGTCTAATCACAGATCTTTGTACAGTACTTGATTGTTTCTTCATGCTTTCTTCTTTTGAAACATGGAAACAGGCAAGTTCAGCTCTAAGAAAAGCATTGATGTTTACTGAATAAAAACCGAAAGAACTGTGGATGCTGTAAATCAGTAACAAAAACAGAAGTTGTGAAGCATCTGTGAAGGAAAAAACAAAGTTAACGTTTCGAGTCCAGTGACCCTTCCTCAGATCTCATTTTATTAACTGCCAGACCTGCTGTGCTTTTCCAGCAACTTCTGTTTTTGCCCTTGATGTATATTGGTTTGTTGTTAGAATTATTTAATTGAAAATAAAGTATTTGCTTAATAGAGGGAATTGTATGTTTGGTTATGTTTTTTAATCACAGATCCTCATACAATGCTTGATGGCTTTAGCCTGTGGATAGAGCAAAGGAGTCAAGAGATTGACTGCTGACCTTCAGAAAGAAAATTCTAGAGACAAGTGAGGCATGTCGCTCTTAGCCATGACTACATGTGCATTGAAAGTCCTGTGAAGTTTGACGATTTTCAAGTCATATAGATAAACTATTTGTGTTTAGAACTATCTCTGTATTACTCTGAGCTAAATGAGATATACAGAAACTTTACCCAAACATAACAATTAAGGCATGGAGAGACAGAAAAATCGAGAAAGGGGCCAGGTGAAGATATAGACTGTGTCATCTTGATCAAGTCAAACTTCTTGGAATGCTGGTTATGGACTACATTTATCAAATAAAGTTCAATTTATAATGAATGTTTGATTCATGGAAATATTCCAGAGGTGATGGTACCAATGTAATGTCTTCCACACAGAGCCTATTTCATACTCTATTGAAAAAAGCTTATACTTGTTGGTACTTACTCAAGAGTTCTCTGGCATTGTTGTACATGTTCTATGTAATACACGGTTGACAACTCTTGGTGGGTGTGATCTCCAGAGCCAGCATCATTTGTCCTGGGTAATGCCTGCCATTGCTCAGTTAAGTGCATGATTGCCACTTCCGTGACACAGGACTCTTGCCAGCTCTCCAGCTAATGGGCAAGATAGATTAATTCACCTCCACGAAATACCACCTATCACATCTATGGTTGCATCTATTGAGACTCTTGGTGATCTGTATGGAACATGTTTCTTATTGGTCAGATCAGAATGAGAGATTTTCACATGAGGGCAAAGAAAGGGAGGGTTCATTTTTACCAAATCATAGCATTCGACACCCGATACTCCAGGTGGAGTTTTAGGTCAGGGTAAAGGATACAGGCACAATAGTGTAATTTTAACCCTAATTACCAGGCAGAGATTGATGAGATTGGGTGAATCATTCATTTTACATCACATCCAGTATTACTATATTAACAAATGTGAACAATAGAACCTGGTGTGGTGCAAATCTAACATTGAGGTTGATTCTGTTCCAAATGTGTTCAGTTAAAAATGCCCCAAAAGTGTGCAAGAGCATCATTTCAAAACAATGCAGTGTAAAATATATCAAAGCTATGGAGGGTAATATGCTTTCTGTACAGAATGAGATAATGATGTATATTGCCCATTCATCCAGAATAGCAAACACAAAAATTGAATGTTTAATGGATTTCTTAAAGACACTTAAAGGGTGTATTTTCAGAATCCTCCAAATAGATACAATCCAATGGGAAAGAAACTTTCTTAGTAGTGCACCCACCATCTGTGGTTAACTAAGAATGTTCAAGTTAGTACGAAACTTAAAGAAAAGTGTACAATTGCCCTTGGCTTGCAAGTCAGAAGATCAGACAGAATTTAAAGTTTTCGAGAAGATTTGTAGCTCACCACTATACAACCCAAACTTTGGGTCCGATATGTAGATGACACCCTTGTGATTATCAAACGCATAAAACTAGAAGTAACCCATCGACATATAAACATCATTACTGGGATAAAATTCACAAAAGAAGAAGAGAACAACAGCCGACTACCCTTCCTGGACATAATGGTAGAACGCAAAAACAACAGGGATCTCCAGACTAGCGTATATAGAAAGATCACACCAGATACTCAATTACAGTAGCAAACCCTTCAACCCTCACAAATGGAGCTGCATCAGGACACTGTTTAAACGAGCCACAACACATTGCAGCAACCTGGAACTACACAAAGCAGAACAGAAACACTAATGCAGAGTCTTCAAAAGGAATTGTTATCTGAAAAGCACAATTCGCCATTACATCCGAAACAGACCACAGCAAGAAGACACAACATGACCAGACTCACTAATCACCCTACCGTACATCACCTTCAGAGATGACCACGAGACTATCAGATCCCTAGGTATCAGGATAGCCCACAAACCTACAGCCACCCTTCGGCAGCTACTGACGAATGTAAAGGATCCCATACCCAAAACCAGCAAAATCGGTGTAATATACAAAATACCATGCAAGGACTGTGAGAAACACTACATAGACCAAACCGGAAGAAAATTGACAATATGGATACATGAACACCAACTAACCACCAAGAGGCACGACCAATTCTCACTTCTCTCACAACACACGGACCAAGAGGGACATGAATTTCTGGGACAACACATCCATAATCGCGAAATAAAAACCGAAAGAACTGTGCATGCTATAAATCAGGAACAAAAACAGAAGTTGCTGGGAAAGCCCAGCAGGTCTGGCAGCATCTGTGAAGGAAAAAACAGAATTACCGTTTCTGGTCTGGTGATCTTGCCTCAGAACCATTCTGAGGAAGGGCCACCGGACCTGAAACGTTAACTCTGATTTTCTCTTCACAGATGCTACCAGACCTGCTGGGCTTTCCCAGTAACTTCTTTTTTTTTTCCATCCATAATCGCACAAGCCAAGCATAAATATGCCAGAGAATTTCTGGAGGCCTGATACTCTAACCGGAACTCAAACAACAGACACGTTGAATTAGACCCGGGTGTACTAACCACTGAGAAACAGAACTGGAAGACATACTAAACACCCCAATAAACTAAGGCATATAAATAACAAGCTGGACAGAACACCAATGCTTCAATGGAGGTGTACTGATGATGTTACTGAGCAGGGTGATGAAACGTTTGCAACCAAACCCACTGGCTCGGCGAGCATGTCTAGAATCTGATCGCACAGAATATAACAAATAACAATGAATGTATAAAAGATTAGTAAGGAAGGAAAATTAAGGTATGAAGGAAAGCTAGCTAGAAACATAAAAATGGGTAGTAAGAGTTTCAATAAATATTTGAAAAAGAAAGGAGTCGATGCAGTAAGTTCACCTGAAAGGAAGTGAGCATGTGGAATTAATATCAGAAAATAAAGAGATGGAAGATGAATTGAACAGATATTTTACATTTTTCTTCACATTAAGGATACAAGAAAGATCCCAGGAGAAACATTATATCAGAAAGTAAAAGGAAAGAGGGACTCAAGAAAATTACAACTATTAGGGAATTAGTACTGAGTAAATTGATGGAGCTGTGGGATGATGAGCCCACAGGCCTCAATAGCCTTCATCTATCAAGTTCTGAAAAGAACAACCTGTGAAATAGTGGATCAACTGGTTTTAATTTACCAAAACTCCTTGGATTCGAGGAAGCTTCCATTGGATTGGAAACTGGCAACTGTAGCACCCTTATGCAAAAGGGGAGAGAGACAGAAATCAGCAAATCGCAGGCCAATTAGCTTGACATCTGTCATCAGGAAAATACTAGAAGCTATCATTAAAGACAGATATTGTGCTACTCTTAGATAAATTTAGGATAATCAGGATACAGTCAACATGGTTTTGTTAAAGATAAATCAAGCTTAACCAATGTATTGGTATTCTTCAAAAAGTACTGTGCTTTGGATTAAAGAGAATTGTACTTAGATTTCTAGAAAGTATTTGGCAAGGTTATTGCACATCAAAGTTTATTGCAGAAAATAAAAACTTATAGCTTAGTGTACAACATATTGGCATGGATAAAAGATTGACTAGCCAACAAGAAACAGAAATTGGCACAGATGTGTCATTTTCTGATGAGCAAAATGTAATGAATGGTGTGCTTCAGGGATCAGTATTCGATCCTTGTCTTTTTACAATTAATATAAATAACTTTGATGAAAGGACAGAAGGCGTGGTTTCTAAATGTACTGACGCAACAAAGATAAGTTGGAAAGTTAGTGTGAAAAACTCATCAGGCAACTACAAAGTTATATAAATAGGTTAAGTGAGTTTGTAAAGGTCTTGCAAAAGGAGTATAATGTGGGAAAATGTGAAATTGTCAATTTTGGCAAGAGTCAAAAATTGCAAATGATCTAAATGGTTAACGATTGTCTGGGTGGATCTGGGTGTCCTAGTGCATGAACTGTAAAACGTCAGTATCAAGTAGCACAAGTAACTTTAAAGGCAAAACCTAACAATGTTATTGCTTATTACAAGGAAACTTAATTGCAAAATTTCAGAGTTTATGCTTCAATTATACAGAGCACTGGAGTGCTGTGCACTGTGTTGATCTCTTTATTTAAGGAAGAATATTAATGCATTGGAAGCAGTTCAGAGAGAGTTTATTAGTGTAGTATTTAGAATGGGCTTAAGAAAGTTGGACAAGTTAGTCTTCTAAACAATTAACTTTAGACGCATAAGTGGTGATTTGTTTTAAATGTATAAATGCCAGAGGGTTCTTTACAGTAAGGAAGGCAATTATGTAAAACATTAATGAGGAGACTTTTTTCTCACAAACGATTACGAGCCTTTGAACTCTCTTTCTGAAATTGTGGTGGAAGCACAAACTTTAAGTAGTTTAAAGGCAGAGATAGATTGTTGACAAACAAAGGCATGGAAGTTCATCAGGGGTAGTCAGAAATGTGGAGTGGTTAGATATAGCATGATCTTAATAGCGGAGCAGGTTTGAGAGCAAAGAGGCCTACTCCTGCTTTGATTTGTTTGCTTGTCTTTTTGGAGGTAGTCATTCCTTTATGAACTGTCGTTTCCACTTGCTAACACACGTTTTTCATTTCCTTTTGAACAGTTTTTTTTATCTTTGTGTAATCTTTCAGAAAAATACCTAAACATTTACATTTTATAAAGGAAAATTCAAAATATTCAGATATTCATTGATAAACCTAATTGAAGATTGACAGAAAAGCATCCATGATGCAAACTGACCATAACTCGTTTGTACTACTTGCTTGAGGGAATTGTGGTGGTTTTTCAGTGAAGTTATAATTAATGTAATCTGGAATCTTCAAAATGCCCCGTGTAGAGTGACACAAAAGGGAATACCAGGATGAACAGTGGACCCGCAGAACCAGACTACCTGCATTTATCATTAAACCACCAACAGTATTTGCTGTTCCAAGCACATCTACCAGCTGACAACTAAGGTCGAGTGTCACTGGAAGCTCCAGATCAGCATGGAGTCAGTTGCACTATGCTGTCATCTGTTATAAAGATACCTCCAGTCAATCTGCCTTTATACGGGTAGCATTGACAATGTCAATGAAGGTTATAGGGGTAGGATTTGACATGTAAAGGGATGCAAAACAAGTGGTCCTACATTTATCATCAGATATATCTTCCACCAAATGTTCAGGTCCATTGACTTCAACAGAACCAAGCACATGGTGTGTGCTGCAACAGGTAGCAAATTGTCTCCCTGCCTGTGTAGCATTCATGCTCATGTTCAATGTCAATGCCATAGCACTTCCTATAACTTTTATGTATTTGTCTTCCATAATTCAAAGTATTAATGATCAGACCAGTTTGTATGAAACGATTGACTAATGCACATATCTGCAAGACCATCACCTTTCCTTGCTAGTTCTTCTTTTCCCATTGAATAACATCAGCACAACACAAAAATCACAGTTTCATTGTACTGTTTTGTCTTTCTAAATGTATAAGTCTATTTTACATGCACGTTCCAGCGAAGGAGGCTGAAGGACAACACTTTGTATAAATAGTTGAATCGCTGTCTTTGTATATGACATGATTGCATAGGTTTCTTAAGAGCTGTTCTCAGAATTGGCCCCAAGTTGCTGTCTCCTGTTAGACATTTAACTCTGGTAGCTGCTTGGATAAAGGCACTGGAGTGCCAAAGAGAACAACAGGGAGGAGCATTGACTTTGCGCAATGACACCAACGGGGGGTTAAGATGCTGTGCCACATTTTCATTAGTCCAAAGACTCACTTTGCTATCTTTACACTGATTTTTGCCATGATGTGGCTTTTGACAGTCATTTCCTTTGCACCACATGCCCTCTGACAAAGACTTCCAAAATATGGTATCCTTACATGCAGCCATTTGCCTTTAAATGTACAGATCCCTCTAAATCTCTGCTGCAACATTTCAAGGTTTTGGAATGTTACAGATAATTCATCACCCTTTGCCCCATCCCTTGAGAAATTCTCGGCACGGTGCCCACTCTACACAGGGAGATCACCATGGTTATAGGAAATCAGATGACTTGACAGTAACTCTTATTTTCATTTGTGTGAGGCAAAGCTAGCTGCATAATTGTCCCTCTGCTCAAGAACTAGAAGTTGGAAATGCCACTTTGAAAACTTATGACACAGATCCCGTACAATGGTCTCATCAGGATTGAGAAGATCCCTAATTCAGATGTCAAGAAGAGGCGCAGAGAGAAGTGAACAATCTCACATTACTATCCAGGGTAGACAAGATGAAAGTGTCATTCAATCCCTTCTCAGAGAGAAAACAGGACACATCGTGGAAATTTTAGCAAAAAGACACTTTTGCTTGCTCAATTAAGTCAGTTTGAATAAAAATTATAACAGGGGACTGTCAATGTTATTTGCAACCTTGCAGAAAATGCCTGTGAATAATAAATTGACAGTTTGAGAGAAGAGATTTAGGAAAGCTGTAGGAGGCTGCATCCAATGTTGTATAGACCGCATTGTAAATGTCATCTTATTAAAGATATTGCAAAAAGCTGACTTATCTGTTTAGTGGTGAGGTTCGCAATTGAACAAGCTGTGTCTTGTCAACGTGTCTACTTGTCAGTGTTTCTTTAATCTGGCAAGAGTCCACATTGCTGTATTCTCATCTTGTCCATTTTCTCTGGAGTTTATAATTTAACAGCTGTGCTGTAATGAGAAAAAAAAGGGGAAAAATTGAAATTGGATAAATATGAGTTCAAGTGCTGTGTGTGCCAACCTTCTCCCACTTGTATATTAAAACTCCAGAGTTGCAGGATAAGGCTGAGCAGGCCATGAAGAGTTAGACCAAACTCTGCATATCAAAGTGCTACAAACAATCGGTCAAATTTCTCTACATGCAATGGGGCTAATCCAATATACTGTCTACCAGATACCCATATTCTGACTAAAGTAAAACGTTTGGATAACCTTTTAACACATTTTATACAGCAAACATAATCTTTATTCAGTATCAAGAGCTGGGTGCAGTTGTATATTTTATACAACAGAGCAATGTGGAGGTGACACTATTTATTACATCTGCAACAGGTTTATCTGCAAGTCCTTTCAAATATATCTACAATCACAAAATGCCTGGGCTCTTGTAGCTTCTGTGGTATCCGTTGTTGTGCTTTGTGTCCACACCCAATCAAAACCAACACAATAAACAGACTCTCATAATTAAACATGGGACAGTTCAATAATTGAACACTCTTGGTGTCATTGACATGACTGTCTACATTTCTCTGACAAGGCAGTAATAAGCACTCCCATCAATTGCCTTTCTAGTCAAATGGCTGGATAGATAATTTGGGAGGCAATAAGGAGAAAGTGCGCAATGTGGAGTAAAATCATGCGTGGAGTAGACTAGGTCAGAAGAGTGTGACTTTGAAGGAGCAATTGTGTTTTGACAGCACTCTGGAGGCTACCTCTGCAGCTGTACCTGGTTTTCTGTCAGGATTCAAGAGCCATGACTGGAAGGGATTATCCATTTGTAATAATATAATAGACCGCATGTGAACTGATGACCTGGTTGGATTAAAGGCATAGAATGCTGGTAAGGGATGAATGAATTATGACTGTTGCTAGGAAACCAAGCATTAGGTTACAATGATGCGCTACCTGTGGTCACAGCCAAACTGGACAATGAGGAGTTGATGTGTTCATTTTAAATGATGGAGAGCAGGCAATATGGATCCAGTCTTTAATGGTTCTTATGGAGTCGTGGTAGTGCCTTACCTCTGAGCCAGGAGACCTACGACCTACTGCAGAGGTGAGTAATATCATCTCTTGGCAGGATGATTAATAAATACCTGTTGGTCCAGTCAAAGGCAACTTGGAATCTTGAGGTTACCTGAAATTTAATTCTACAAAACTAACATAGAATTATATAATATCTTTAATGTACGGTAATAGCTGTTATAGTTAATGCTCAGAATTGTGCAGAGATGCATACTGGAGCTCTAATATGTTTAGAATATATTTTTGCTTACTTAGAGCAGCTGATTTAGTTCAGTCTTTCTCCCTTAGTGGCCACAACCACGCTTAACTAATCATATACAGCGAACATTGAATGCTCAGCAAATATGCGCAATCAAATTGTAATAATGTACTGTTATTTATATTAATAATAATAAGCTAATTAATAATTGAACAAGCCAGAACTGTAATGACATTTCACAGGAGCTAAAAGAAAGAAAAGTTCACACTGAGCCAGTTAAAGTCACATCAGTGTAAATGAACAGATAGTTAAAGTTTAAGAATGTGAAGCAGGAGTTGATTTGCATATGTTAGAGAGACAGGAAGGACGCTATGGAGACATAAAGTTTTTGCAGCGTGAAAAGAGGTCCTTCAGCCCATTCCGTTTGCACCAGTAATCAAACATCCTTCTATCCTAAGATAACAAGCATGGGGCTGGATGAACACAGCAGGTCAAGCAGCATCATAGGAGCAGGAAAACTTGACGTTTCGGGCCTAAACCCTTCATTTTTTCTGATGAAGGGTTTAGGCCCGAAACGTCAAG